>PVIJ01004980.1:0-109814 GCA_004024925.1 Scalopus aquaticus | reverse complement strand
TCTGAGTTTTTTTTTTTTTTTTAAAGATTTATTTTTTATTTATACATACAAGCTGGGGTACAGGCCAGAGGTGTGGGGCGGCGAGAGGGTTCACCAGAGACAGAGTGGGGAGCAGAACAGGCAGATCAGAAATACACTGCTGAGGGGAGCAGCGGGCAAGGCAGGAGAGGTCTGCCGCGCCATGTGGGATTCTCCCCGGTCGGGCGTCGAACTCGCGTCGCTGCTGCCGACAGCTCCACAGCGCAGCGCTTAACCGCTGCGCCACCAGGGAGGCCCACTGTCTGAGTTTTTTACCTGCATGCACAATTTCGAGATTACTCACGCTCAGGGAACAACATTGGGATTTATTTAACCAATCAGGGAAAAACAAAGAGTTACTGAGGCCAGAAATGGCTGTTTATCTCACCCAAAGCAGTGTGCAGTCTTTTAAATCCCAAACAAAGCACAGCTAAGATGGCATCTTCCTGCTACTGAGGACGCAGAGCTCCTCTCCCAAGCAATAGGCTACATACCCAAGATGGCATATTTTGGCCTCTGCCAACCTGGAGCACATGGCAACAAGACTATAGGCCAGCTTCCAACTCACAAAGACAACAGAAGACAGGATGGGAAATGCTCCCGGAGCTGCTGTGATGCCCCAAAGCAATACCAGACCAGCAACACTCAAAACAGCAGCAACAGGGCTTCCCTGGTGGCGCAACGGGTTGAGTCTCAGCCCTATGAAGCTATTGGCAGCCACTTTAGCACAAGTTCGATTCCCGGCCAGGGAGCTTCCCACATGGCGTAGCAGACTTCTGCCTCGCCCACTGCTCCCCTCAGCAGTGTACTTCAGTAATCGGCCTATTCTGCTCCCCATTCTGCCTCTGGTGAATCCTCTCACCACCATACACCTCTGGCCTCCACCCCAGTTCTTGTATGCATAAATAAATAAATCTTAAAAAAAAAAAAAAAAACAGCAGCTGCAGCAGCTTAAGGAACCGATTAATGGCCACACTCACAGCTCAGCTTGGCTCCCTAGTCCGGGCCTTTGCCTTCTCCGCCAGACTGTAACAGCAGCAAAAGCTTGAAACGGTTTCAGTGGCTCAGTTACTTGCAAAGCCTCCAAACTTTTCTTCTCTGAGGTTGGCTGCGGGAGGCCTCCACCTTCAGAGGCCCAGGACAGCCTTCTGGAAGATCTGCATGGTGTGGGCTGCAATCCACTGACCCCAATGCTGAATCTGAAAACCTGAATCCTGAAGACTGAATTCTGGGAATGCTTCCCCAGTCCCCTCCGTTTCTTATCAGAGTCTCCACCCCAAAATTCGATACTTTTTAGCATTTTCCCTGGGGCTATCTATCCTCATCAGCAAACCCCTCCAGGGGGCACCGCCTGGAACAGTCATTGACTTCAGTCATGGTTACAAAAGGATATGAAGATGCTAATACAAAAAGCTTGTGTTTGCATCAGGAAAGCATAGAGAAAATTTGTCTTAGTGCCAGTAAACCAACAAGCAGCAGAGTTTCATGTTTTAAATCTGACCCTGGCTTGATTTTATCTTTCCTGCCTCATTTTCTCACCTATTAACCTTAAGTGTTATTTCTCTATTATGTTTAGCTATTTTAGTAATCTACTTCAAAATCTTCCTGGAACAAAGAAAATAATTTTGAATACCCCTAAAGAAACCTTTCTCAAATGTGTGTATCCTGCTAAGCCAAGTGAAGTTTTGAGGACATTTTAGGCAGCCAAGTAGAAAAAAGAAAACTTGTTTTATTCTTCTGAATCTTTTTCATGAGTAAGGAAACTGTTCCTCAAGTAATTTCAAAAAGAATTCCCCTTGTTGCTCATTGTCAGGAAGAGTCAGAGGTCCCCAGTCAGTGCTGCGTTGGAACTGGCTCACCCTTCCTCTCAAGAGTCCATTGTTAAATTTCCAAAAATTTGTGACCATTGATGTCACACTGGCAGATTAAATCTGCCTCCTTTGTGGGAGTATTTACAGCAGAGAAATTGTTAGTGTTACATATAAGGATATTTTTTTCTGAGAGTCAGTTGTTAAATATTTATCAATATACTGCTGTCCTCTCTCAACAAATTCCTGACCAAATCTTACACACACACAAATTTACACACAATACCAGGCATAAATAAAGCAAAATATATCTGAGTTATAGGTCAGAATGTGAACAGCTAAACTGAATTGGGTCTCATCCAGCATGGAAGAAAGGAAAATAAGTGATAAGAGGCCTCCCTGTTGGCACAAGGGTTAAGTCTCAGCACTATGAAGCTATCACAGCCACTGCAGCATGAGTTCAATCCCCAGCCAAGGTGCTAACACACATGGCACAGCAGACCTCTCCTTTCTCGCCTGCTGCTCCTCTCAGCAGTGTACTTCAGTCAATCCGCCTATTCTGCTCCCCACTCTGTCTCTGGTGAATCCTTTCACCACCACCACCACCCCCTGCCTCACATCTCTGACCTACGTCACAGTTCTTGTATGCATAAATAAATAAATCTTAAAAAAAAAAAAGAAAAGAACTAATGAACAGGCTCCCAACAGAATCTGTCATACACATGCACAGATTCACAGTTCAAAAGAGTGTATAGTACCATTTTGGTTCAAAAATATATGGTAAATCTTTATTTAAGTCTTCAATAATTTCTTGGGAACTGTGACTTCAAGCAAAACCAGAGCAAAAGCAGGTCCTCCAGTAACAACCTTGTAGATTCATGTTGTGGGGGTTCTTTTTTCTCATCGGTATTATAACACCAATGGATGTTGATTCCCAGTAGACAGAGAAGTCTACTGAATCCATACTTACTTTTACTTTTGCCAACAAGGCCACCACTTTGTTTATGAACCCACTGGGCAAATATTGGGGTAGCTGGGGAGAGGGAATTAGCCATCATCTCATCCACCAAAACACTGGGAGGTCCCATCACAGTTGATTCCTATTGGTGACCAGTCATATAAGACATAAATATCCTCACATGCTAGCCATTCAGAAAGCTCTATTCACATATGTGAATTTACCTTCTTTTCACAAATTTTCCAGTCTTGACCATCTAAGCAAATGACAATCTTCTGCTTAAGAACAAATGTAGATACATCAAATGGGCAATCAGTCCAACAATTATTTCCAAAAATTAGAATATCCTTTACCTTCCTTTGAAGATTTCTCCTCTTTGAAACTATCATGGTTCAGGAGCTCACTTCTAACTGGTGCTAACAAATCTCATAGAAGAACCTTGAAAGTAGATTTATATTTTTCTTCCCTTGGTCAATTTGATACTGGGCAAAAGGGGTTTCAAAATTGGCCAAAGGCAGTGTCCCAATTGCTTACTGGTCACTATCTTGGTTCTGTACCCACATGCACAATTGTAAGACTACTCAGGCTTAGGGAACAATAACAATGAGATTTATTTAACAAATAGGAAAAAGCAAAGAATTACTAAAGTCAACATATGGCCATTTACCTTACTTAAAGCAATGTCCAGTCCTTCTAAGTCCCAGAAAAGTAACAAAGGTGGCGTCTTTCTGCCACTGCTGAGGTGGAGCTCCTCTTCCAAACAACAGGCCACATTTCCAAAATAGTGTCTTCCTTCTTCTGTAGACGCACAACAATCAGACTGTAGACCAGGTTCCAACACACGAGGACACACAGAACACAACTGGAGATGATTCCGGAGCTGCCATGGTGCCCCAGCACAGCACCAGGCCAACAACACTGCTAACAGCAACTACAGTGGCCAGACGGCCCAACAGACTGCACTCATGCATTTTCGGAAGGCACCCGCTTTGGGCCTCTGCCTTCTTCCTCTGGCTGCAGTAAAGACAAAACTGGGAGCAGTTTCTGTTGCTCAGCTACTTGCAAAGCCTCCAAAGTCACTGGCCCCAAAGTCACTAAGATTCCAAAAATGCTTCCTCTTTTCCTACATCATGGCAATTGCTTCCTCTATTCCTTCAGCATGGTGACTGCCTCTTCCATTCCTGCATCATGGCGACTGATTCTTCTTTGTTCCTCAGTCCCTTTTATTTTTCATCAAAATCTCCACCCCAAACTGCAAATTTAGCATTTTCCCTGGGGCTATTCATTCTCATCAGCAAATCCCTCCAGGGGGCACCACGTTTACTGGACTTTGAACTCAGCCTGTTACAAATTATTGCACAGAACACACCAAGAGACCATGAACATGGGCTCCATGAGAGCCTGGAGCATGTGCTCCTGCAACTTACTTGTGCCTTCAAGATTCAATCTACAAACCCAATTTTCAATTTAACACTTTCTCTTGGTGGTAGAATCATGCTTCACAAACCCAACTCAGTGGTTTAGTGGATCAGATATACTCTGTTCATCCTGGAAGACTGGGATTTAATATTAGTTGAGAACCAAAATGTCAAGCATCAAATATCCTGTAGGACTCAATATAAATCAAAAGCTTTCCCTGAAATATAGTGTAATTCTTTAAAGAAGAAACCATGTCTTTGCTCCAAAACCTAAAGATATGTTCTGTGATTTTTTTAAAAAAGATTTATTTATTTATGCATACAAGAGCGGGATGTAGGCCAGAGGTGTGGGGTGGTGAGAGGAATCACCAGAGACAGAGTGGGAGCAGAACAGACGGATTAACTGAAATACACTGTTGAGGGGAGCAGCGGGAGAAGCAGGAGAGATCTGCTGTGCCATGTGGGAATCCCTGGCTGGGGATGGAACTCGTGCTGCAGTGGCTGTGGATAGCTTCATAGGCTGAGACTTAACCACTTGCGCCACCCGGGACGCCTGGTGTTCTGTGATTCTTCTACTGATTTTTGACAGTTTCTATATACCATTCTGACATTCCATTAACATTGAATTTGTTGCATGGTTGTGTGATCTAAAAGCTATCCCAACAATGATGCCTTACTTTGCTCTAGGTCCACTCAGAGTTTTGAGTTTTATAGCCTTTTGGGTACTCAGTGAATAAATCCAAGGTCAACCTCAAGGTGTGCATGCTGGAGCAGTGTGAAGAAAAGGTGTGGATGACCCCAGGATCCACCAAAGCCAGTGTGTTGCTGCATCTTATGTACAGTGTCTATGTTCCACTGCTATGGCCACCTGCCCAAAAGGAAGCCTGCAGGGGATGCCAAAGGACATAAATCCAAAGTGAAGAACAACACAGAGAGATCTGCAAGGTATCTGCTAAACCTGCTCCTTCAAAGCCAGATCCCAAGTCTAAAAAGGCCCCTGAAAAGAAGGGAGAGAAGGCACTCAAAGGGAAAAAAAGGTAAAGCTGCTGCTGCTGGCAAAGATGAGAAAACCCTGCAAAAACAGATGTCAAAACAGACCAGGTGAGGTGCTAGATGGCAAGTGAAGTATGTGCATTTTTTGTAACTGTGTGCTTCTGGTGACTGTACAGTTTGAAATACTATTTATTAGCAAATCTTATAAAATGCAGAAATTTTTTAAGTTATGTTGTTAGCACACAGAACACTTCATTGTTACTTTTTGGGGAAGGGCATATGGAATCTTCAAAGGCAGATAAAGGACATCCGAATTTTTGGAAAAAATTGTTGAATAATGCACTGATTGCCCATTTGATGGATCTACATTTGTTCTTAAGCAGAAGATAGTCATCAAATTATATTACACAGCAATGGTAATCAAAACTGTATGGTATTGGAACAAAAATCAGTTACTGGATGATTTCACTCATTTGCTGAGTATAAATAGCCAAAGAAAATGAACTGGCAAAGACAACAAAGATTATTCGTAAACACTGTGAAAAATATAGAGGGTATAGGAAGAGGTGAGGGGAGGGGTTTGGGGAGAGAGGATGAGTGGGTATTGGTTCTGGAGCATTGGTAGAGGTTGAGTGAAATGTGCACATATCAAGGTGTGAAGCTGTACTCCCCAAATTATGTAGTTGTATAAATGATTGCAAATCAATGAAATTTGAAGAAAAAAGATAATAGCAGTAATAATAAACATTTGACAGTGAAAAATCAAAAGTGCAAGATTTTATCTCCATTCCTGGGGAATATTTAAAAAAGAGTCAACTTTTACTGATTAAAAACTGTAAAGTTGATTCATATCTGGTTCTGCTTTTGGTTCTGATAAGCCCTATTCCTTCAGTGTCCTGGGACATTTATTGTAGAGCTTTCTAATGTCAATGTTATTCTTAGATAAGAGAGTTTAAAGTGTCCTTGATTTGGAATTAGAAGACTGGACCATTTTGATTCTGCCTTTGCTAGCTTCAGCAAGCTTCTTCATCTCTAAAGTGCTCAAAAATCCTCTTCTGTAAAATGGTGCTCATTAAAGTTGGTCTTCCTAACTCATGTTTTGTAAAGAATCAAATGAAATCATATACCTAAAAGATTTAAAATGTAAAGACATATAATAGAAATATTATATTATCAGAAAGTCTTATTTAACTATTTGCTTCCTAAATCTACTTGGCTTCATCCCCTCCCATCGCTCTGATTACCCAAAGTTCAGCAATAATTGAGCGCCTACTATGTGGTGAATACTATTCCAGCTATTGAGTAATGGTTAAACAAGATATAAAAGATTAAAAATGAAGAGCTAAATGTCCTTCAAAAAGCAAGATTTAAAACACTGTTAAAAGTTGTTTTCTGTTTGCACAAAAGTTCATAACCACCCAGTTCCTGCCTTTCACAGATCCTTCCCATTGAAAATGACTTATGCAGCTCTTTCTGCGCATGGTGTCTACACCAAATATTTCTCAAGAAATTTACCTTAAACTTTCTGCCCTGACAATAAGGGAAAAGGGAGTATCAGAGATACCCTCCCATTAAACTCCACATTCAATTTGGCTTTCTGCCCAAAGGCAATTTACAAAAAGGCACAGGGAAGTGAGTCCAAATAGAATGCAACCATCTCAGAGAATGGAAGAAAACAAATATGAGGAGCTACTAAATTGTCTGGAAATTGTAGGACAGAATATGAGCAAGAAATGAACTATATAGAGAAGGGAGCTCCAGAAATATGTCTGGTCTTTGACCAAATACTAAGTATATGCATAGAGAAAAATTCCATGAAGCCAGACAGAAAATAACTACTTGGGGGGGGGGGGGGCTGAACAAAAGAGATTTTAGAGTTTGCCCAACACAGAATCCCAATACTGGGATTCTGATCAGAGAGAATCGAGAGAACCTGTTGACTACCCAAGCATTCAGTTGAGCCCCCCCAAAATCTCCATCTTTTTAGGACTACTACAAACACCTCTAACAAACCTAAACTCAAGCTCCAACAGGTTTACGCCAATCTGCCAGCAAATTAACTGCCTGCCTTAAAAAAAAAAAAAAACTTGATTATTTAAAGGACATAAAATACAGACTTAACTCATATGTCTAGCAAAAAAATTAAAAAAACAGATATGCAAAGAAGTAAGAAAATGTTACATATAATCTGGAGGAGAAAAAAGCAGTAGAAACTTATCCCAAGATGTCAGAGATGTTGGTATTAGACTTCAAAATCACTATTATGTCTTTGGTAATTCAAAAGAAAATAACAATGTAATGAGTAAATAAGTTGGAAGTTTCAGCAGGAAATAAAAGGAACTATAAAAGAAGAATAAATGGATATTTAGAACCAAAAAATGTTATACCTGAAATAAAAGTTTCACAGAATGAACTTGGTAGCACACATATACATATATTCTATGTATATTATATATGTATAATGTATATAGTGTATGTGTATATTTCTTTTTCACTCCCTAAAAATGTAAATTTTCTATTGTCATTTGCTTTCAACTTTCCTCTCTCATTCTCAGAAGAGCAATAGATTGATTGGTTTTCCTTCTTTAGAACGTAAATTGACAATTGTTTGGAGATTTTTTTTTTATGTCTCTAAAAATCCCATCTGCTTTCCCATTTCAAATCCTTCCATATGCTTATTTTATATTAACTTTTAAACAATGCTACAAAATGATTAACGCTCTATATTATAATGGTACTCATCTTGGAGTCAGACAAAAGGGGACAACGGAAAAATTAAAATCAATGCTTTAAGAACTGTGAGCCTTTAGAGGGGAAATATTTTGTAACATGATAGAACTTGCTATAATTTTTTTAATTTTTATGTGAAATTTTGAATACAATCAAAATTATTCGGAGTGTAGACTATCATCTTGTTTACCATCATCTAGATTCAACATTTACCAATTCATGGACAATCTTCTTTTATCTGTACACAAACTCCCTTTTCTTCTCCTATATTAAATTTTAAGCAAATCCCAGACATTACCTCATCTTAAATGCCAAATACCTGCTCCAAAACCACAAATTTTTAAAAAATCTTAAAAAGTAAACACGGTTACTTAATTTTTAAATGTTTGAAGTGCAAGTCCTATTCAGAGATTTATGTAAACAAGTTACATCAGTGGAAAGTTTCACTACTGCAGATTTGGTTCACATTTAACTGATAAATTACATTTCTTGAGTGGAGTATCAAAAAACATCACCATATTTGTTACTGTGATCAGAGATTTATCTGAACATTTATCTGAACTTTGAGATTTCTACCACAAAAAGGTTCTATATTATTGCTATCAAGAAGAATAGAGTTAGATCTAACTGGAGGTCTGTTCTTTACTTAGCGGTAGATTTCTAGCCCCAGTTAGGAAATGACACTCGGGGCTGTCTCACCCCACTCCCACACCTTGGTACCCCTGAGCAACATTTGTTTGTTTGACAGCAAAATATTAGCCCTGGAGACTTGTATTGACAGAATTTTATTTCATCTTTATTTAGTAACTTAATCTCCTTAAGACCAATAGCAACATGATTTCATTTGACAACAACGTCACCTCAAACCTGAACAGAAAATATACATGGGTATTTGTGATAACTTTGTGCCCATTCAAGTGCATGATGGATTTTGACTTTTTCCAAGGTTCATTATAGACAACATGTCACAATACAATCAGAAAAAATATAATAACAAAGGTAGATTTTCCTATCAATGTCATTTAAACACCAGACTTCCTATTCTTCTGCTCTGTTACCTGGAGAATGATAACCTACCTGGCTGGAGCTGGCAATTGCTTCAACATTAAAGGACACAAATCACCCATGTGCTGATTAATAAATCTTGTTTTTAGTTAGTCTGTCCTGGAACTGCAATGGACGTATTGATTTCTAGAAACAACAGAATTCATGATAAAGTATCTTTCACTTACAAATATGGTTTATTTCTGGGTTTTTAATTTAGCTGAATGGCTATACATAACTTCTGATGTGAAAGTAATCTGTGGTTTCAGCAAACACATAGCAAACAGGCAATGTTTTATCTGGCTCAAATTTTGAAGGGGCGATCAGTCAACAGCTTCATAGTCTTACCCATTGAAAATGAGATTTGCCTTTAATTTTCATGCTTTTAAAAATATATTCTTGGTAATAAAGTAGGTCATGGTCCCTTAAAATAACAAATTTCACGTATAACAGATTCACTCTTTACAGTGGTTTATAAAGTGATAAGACATTTTTGTTGTTCCTTAACTTTAAGAAAATTCACATTGCACATTGTAAAGTTTGGGATGAACACAAAACAGAAAAAAAATTGACCCGTTACAGTTATAATTTAGTCTGTGCTGTGAGTTGTCACCAAATGAACAGAATTACTATTTCTGATGGTGAAAACTCCTAGTCATATAAGGGGCATCTATGAAACAGGCTGCAAAGACTCTGGGAATTAAGATGCTAATGTACCTTGGGCACTTATTTCTTCCACATTTGGAAAGAAGCAAAGTTGTATGAGAAATTCATTATGTTTCAAACTTTACTAACAGCTGCTTTGATATGAAGCTCTTAAACAATGCTTTCATTCACTGCTAAAAACTTGACACTTTACTCCAAATCTTTCACAATAACTAGTTCTCAAACTAAAAATTGTAGTTTAAACAAATCAGGATCTGGCTTCTACGTTAAAATAAAATCAATAGGAATTAACTACTTACACCATTAATTCTGTTCTATATTTTAATTTCCAAACTGAACAAAATGTAAGGTTCCAGTTGGTCAGGAACTTTCTAAAACTGGTCCCAGCAGTGCTATGGGCCACCTTTCTCTATAACAAAATTTAAGAGAGAGAGAGAGAGAGAGAGAGAGAGAGAGAGAGAGAGAGAGAGAGAGAGAGAGAGAGAGAATGAATAAGAATGCCGGAGAGCAGGCACACAATTACCTCTGTAGATAATCTGAACACAGACCTTTCTTCTTTACTAAACATGAAAACATTTGTTGATTAACTTCTGATAAAAGAAGGAGATGAATTGGGATGAACCAAGTTCTTCTTCTTGGTACCTATTTCATGACCAAACACAAACATATGTAAGCACACACAGGTTAGATAGTTAAAAAAAGAAAACACCTTTCAATATTTGTTGGAGGGGCGAGTAATTAAGGTCTTCTTGACTATTAGCTAGTCCTTCTTTACCAATTTTTAACTCCATCTTAATTTCTAAACTCTTATGTTCCTCCTTGATATTTAGTAAGTTGTAACGGGTTTGTCATAAATCAAAGTTCATCCATAATTTGTCTCCTGACAAGCAGTTCTCCCTGAGTGCTCAATTTGGAGAATTTCCTTTTGACTTCCCCTACTTAATCTCCACCACTTCAGGCTACTCAAATCTGTGAGCAGACAGACAGCCATTTCCTTTTGCCTGCCTTCTCTGAATTATCACACCATCCCAAATTAGACTCTCTCTCTCTCTCTCTCTCTCTCTCTCTCTCTCTCTCTCTCTCTCTCTCTCTCTCTCTCTCTCTCTCTCTCTCTCTCCCTCTCCCTCTCCCTCTCCCTCTCCCTCTCCCTCTCCCTCTCCCTCTCTCCCTCTCTTTCTCCCTCTCCCTCTCTCTCTCAACTAGAAGTATTTTATGGCTTAGTAATTTTCTTCAACAGTGTTCTCTTTCTTTTCTACCAGTAAAACCGTATCACCTGGAAGGTCTTAAAGAATTTGATCGAGGATTTTGAGAATAAGTTCAAGAAGCAAAGGCTATTTTCTGCTCTTTAGAATGACCCCTGACTTCATTTTGTTCACTCACAGAGGGCAAAGGCTTTCAACATCAGACTAAGTCACGTCGAAAAGGTGGCTACCCATAAACTCCCCAGCATATCGCAAAACGCCCTCTGCCCCGTGGGCAACTGCGCGGGAATGCGACCAGCGCCTAGGACAGTCGGCTGCCATAGTCAAGGGGGAGGTGGCATTTATGTCAGTCGCCGAAGATCCAGAGGGCCCCCAACTATGGCATTCCATCTCTTTCCAAAATCAAATCTAACACAGATCTGGTCTCAACAAAGGACAGGTGGGGTGGGGGGAGTTCAGGAACAGAGAAACATGGGCATTTTATCTGATAATTGCTGGGCTGAGTCTTAAAAGCCCCATGCCCGAGGGTGCTGAGATGGCGAAGGGCGGGCGTCCGGGGCCAAGAGCCGAGGAAATCTGGACCTGACGTCTGCTCTTGGAATTAGGAATTCCCTGTTCTCATCACCCTCCCAGCAGTTCTGTACCGGGGTCTCTGGCACCCCACCTCGGAAAGGGGCCCTGGAGGGACTTGGTTTGGCTGTCGCGCGGGACCCGCTGGCCCACGGCTCTCGGTCACCCCGCGGGGGTTGCCTGTCTCCTCTCTGCCTCTCGGCGGGCGAAAGAGCCGACTGGGTCGGGGACGCTCAGCGCCCTGAGCAGTCAGCCCTTCCTGGCCTGGAAATACGGGTTCAGGTTGCCAGGGAAATTGCCGCCGCACCCCTGCGGTGCCCCTTGCCTGTCTCTGGCCATCTACCGCGGGTCGCTGCTCCGCACCGCCTTGCCTCGGGCGCCGCCAGACTCACAAAGTGAGAGAGGACCGCAGATTGAAACCAGAGCCCCGCGCCCCTCGCTACCGTCCAGGCGCTGCAGAGAGCTGGCGAAGCCGCCCCGGCCCGAGCGCTGGGGGGAAATCCCGGGGCCCAGCTCTGCTACCCGCGCTCGCCTCGTGACTCCTCAATGGATTCTCTGCCGCCACGGGTCTGGAGAGAGCGTGAGGGCGGAGGGAGGGGCCGAGACGCACCCACGGGGCTGGCGGGGCGGCGGGGAACCCTGCGGTGCGCTCCCCCCAGCCTCGCTCTCCGGATGTGGCCCCACTACAGCGGGATGGCTGTATTGGGCTGTGAGCTAGTCTGGCAGCTTCTACTGAGCAGCTAATAGTATAACAACCCGGCTTTGATAAATCTGAACTAATTACCCCTCTTAATTAAAGTCTTTAGCAGTTGTTTCACTGTTTTGGCAAGAAAACAGGAGAGACTTGCAGTTAGAAAACACCAGAGCCCGAGCTCACAGCGGAGCTGCTGATTAACACTTGAAGCATTTCAAGGACCTGGCACCCGCCACAGTTTGGTTTCCATCCATGTTTGCTCCTTGAATGGAAGTATATTCGTCTATAAACATATATACACATGTAAAAACACGGAGGCTCCTTTTGCCATCTGTGTACAAATCAGTGTTTGTCTTGAGGATGCAAACAAGAGATTCCCCTCTTCATGGTATCATTGGAATGCGTGTAGGGCTGTGCATAACACGAGTCTCCTAGATACTTGTTCCCATTTCACTGCACTACAAATGTGTAGGACAGCGCAGGACACAGATGTGTTTTTGTGAGAAAACATATCTTCTGGCTGTGAACTCTATCAAAGTTCATTACTTAACCAAAAACTGTAACTACTTGGAGGAACTCTTATTTGTTCCCTGTGATTTTTTTTCCAGCTGAAATATTAGATGATCAGAATCCAGGGTTGAACTTTTTGAAGAGGAGGAAGGAGGAGAGGGTTAGAGTCAGTGATCTCTGAATAATAGAACAGAGCCCTGAGGTTTGTTGATTTAATAGGCATGTTCCGAGTATTTATTTCCAACAGTCAATGAATCAGTTTTCACGTGCAAGAATCAAAACCAAAATTTAAATTCATTCATAATGAATCACCCTTATCTAATGTGTACGTGTGCGAGTGTGTGCTCACAAATGTAGAATGTGCCTTTACAGGCACACACACCTATGCGTGTATATATAACATACACACAATGTTTTGTTACCTCAGGGAAGGAGGAAGTGATAATAAACAATCGGCAGGCATCTTGAGATCGCAGAATCAACACAATGGAAATATATACAATAATAAAATTAAAATGGTGCAGCATTCCCGGGTAAGATAATACAGATCTCAATAAATACAGCAGAAATTTGTTTTTAAAAACAAAACAAAACAAACGCCATCTCTCCACCTGAGATGAAAAGTCTCTCCAAAGTTTAGAAAGTAATCAGAAAACAAACACCCCCCCCAATTTCTCATAATTGTTAGTGCCTATATAGAATATAATACACAAAACCATTTAGCAGGTGCATGCAAGAGGCAAAAAGCCGGGGAATGCAGAGGCTTCTGGGCAGCGATAAAGTGTGGGGCCCAACACGCTCTCGGTTCCTCAAAGGAGCAAAGGAGCTTGTACCAGGAGGTCCAGCTCTAGTCTGCCACTGCCTCAGTAGTGGGACCCCGGCTGGGGCTGGAAAAGGACTTTGGCCTTGATCACTGGTGACCCTGGTGGAGCCCAGGTTGCAGGGGCCCAGAGGGCGGTAGGGGTGGTGGCAGAGGAGGGAGGGGAGCCTGCGGCGGCGGCTGCTGTAGAGGGGGCGACGGGTCCGCACCTGGCTGTCCCGCAGATGTGCGGGCCAGCCCCAGGCTGCTGTCATGCAGCTTGCGAACGTGCTTCTTGAGGTCAAAGTTCCTGCAGAAGCCCTTGCCGCACGTGGGACAGGTGAAGGGCTTCTTGTCATTGTGGGTGTGCATGTGGAAGGTGAGGTTGTAAACCTGGTGGAAAGCCTTGTTGCAGATATTGCACTTGAACTGCTTCTCCCCGCTGTGGGTCAACTTGTGGTTTTTGTAATTCCCTGAAATAGACAAATGACAGGGACAGGGATCTGAAAAAAGAGCTTGAAAAGGGAGGAGCTGGTAGGTCGGAGTACAGCAAGACAAGAAGAGCTGCGGCCATTTGGATATCCAGAGCAGGGCTTCGCAGGAAGCCAGTAATTTGCCCTTCACATTTATTTTTAAATATCAGCAATGCGGCCTTCCCTCTGCATTTAAATCCGTATTTACTAATCCAATGATGTAAATGGAGAACAAGCGGTGAAAAGAAATACCCCCTTGGTAAATGAACTGGGCATTTTCTAATACCAATTAGACTGGAGGGCTGGAGGTTAGAATCCCAACATAGACTCTAGTAACTAGTTGCATTTTAACATTTTCTAAAACATCCCAAAAACATCAGTTAGGGCAGAACTGCCAAAAAGACAATGTCCCTGATTTCCATACCTTTTTGATGAAATCCTTTGCCACAGAATTCACACACGAATGGTTTGTAGCCTGCATGTATTCGGGTATGCGTGTTTAAAGTGGAACTTCTATTAAATGCTTTGCCACACTGGTTACATTTGTGAGGTTTTTCCTAAGATGGAAACAGAAAAGCTAAGTTATTTTGTTTTCCAGTGGGGTACTGCAAACTGAAAAAAAAAAAAAAACATAGTGACGCTTTCTTTGATGATTTTAAGCAAAACAAAGGCAAAGAATACATGGTATTTCCAAATAACACACTTTAAACCTAGAGTTAAAGAGTAAGGGTTTACCAGTCATTTTTTCTACATAGCCATGCTGATGTAAACCAGGTGAAACTGAGACAGAGGTACACACCTGGGTGTGAATGATCTTGTGCCTGCACAGGGTGCTGGCTTGACGGAAGCCCTTTCCACACACTTTGCAAACGAAGGGTCTGGCTCCTGTATGTACCGGCATGTGACGAGTTAAGTTATAGTGCGCGTTAAAGACCTTAAAGTGAAACACATGTAAACATGTTAGCACTTTGCAATCCAAGTGTGCAAAAGAGCTGAGGAAGGTGATAACCTTATAACCAATGTATAGATATAATGACAAAATAAAATAAGGAAGGAAGGAAGGAAGGAAGAAAGGAAGGAAGGAAGGAAGGAAGGAAGGAAGGAAGGAAGGAAGGAAGGAAGGAAGGAAGGAAGGAAGGAAGGAAGGAAGGAAGGAAGGAAACTTATAACATGGGAATACACATAGCGATAAAATAAAATAAAATGGAAGGAAGACATCTCTACTACATAGTACTTGCCTTTCCACACACTTCGCATGTGAAAACTTTGGGTTTGGTATTAGGAGAGCCTCGACTGAAGTCAGAGGTTTTGAACGCGATTTTTTCCGACAGAAGCTGGGCGCTTTCTTTCATGTAATGCTGCAGTTGAGCCTGGGACAAGTCTTTGAAAGCTACTCCCGAGGGGTACTTCTCCACCGCCGGGACCACCAGTTTATTCCTTTCGGCTAAATACGTTTTTGGCTGCGGATGCAAAGGGGAACTGAGGAAATAGGAGGCTACTGGGTGGATGTTCACGCTGGCCGCGGGGTGGCACGGGCCATCACCTCGATTCAGGTAGCACAGGGCTCCCATGGCGTGGAAGGAAGAATGGTTGATCACACGCGGCCTTACCAGCTTGTACTGCTGCAGGGGCAGCGCGTCGCGGGCCAGGTCGCCCTTGAGACTCAGCGCGCAGTTGAGCAGGTCGCTGCAGCTGAAAGCAGGCGCCGCGGACGCGGCTGCGGGCACCGCCGGAGCCTCCAAACTCGCCTTCCGTGGCTCGGCGCCCGTCATTCCTGCCTTGGGGCTAGTGTCGTAAGCCACAGGCACGAAGGGGATCATGCAGGGGATCGACGAGTTAAGATGAAGAGAATGCTTGGGGTCCCCTTTGGGCACGGCTCCCTGTAGGAAGTGGGGCACGGGCAGGGCCTTGGGCTCGGGGGTGCGCGCCATGATTCGTTCGATGGAGAAAGCCAAGGGCTTGGAGGTGCTCATCATGTTGCCCCGGGCCGGAGCCGTCGCTAACATTTTGGCAGTCGCGTTGTGGCAGCCACTGTCCATGTCTGAGTCGCCAGCGTCCGTCAGCCGAGGCCGGGCTCCGCCGTCTTTGCCTCGTTCCCGGGCTTGTCACAGACCTGCGGAGAGGGGGACGGGCACGATCACCACCAGCAGCCTCCTCCTCCTCCTCCCCAGCATCACCAGCCGAACCTGCCTGCCCAGCCCAATGGACTCCTGCCAGCCCATCGCAGAGTTCTTGGCGCACCAATGACTCGGGGACAATCACTACTTATTTCTATCAATAGAAAGTGTTGTGTCAATAACGCAGCCAAGATCTCGCCAATCGTTAACTTCCAAGAGGAGAAGGTAAACTAGATAATTGCTCAATTCGCTTCCAACAGTCAACAGGAAAACTTTTTTTTTTCTCTGCAGTCAGTGACTACTTTTCATTGGTGTGTGAGGTTCCCCCGCCCAGAGGAGGCGGGGGCGCTCTCCGCAGCGCGGCGCACCCTTCCCTAAGCGCACACACTCTTCGACGCACACTTCGCTACCTCCGCCCTCCTCCCCCCTCCTCACTCCCCCACCCCCCGCTTTTTCCTCTGTCTTTTTAATCTCAATCTGTTTAACCAGGCTTTAGCGGCCAAGCAAATCTGAGATCAATTTTCTCGTTTAGCTCTAAGTGACATCATCTAAAATCATTGTGCAAAGGCTAAATAAGGAAAGGAGTCTAATGTAGGAGCAAACGCCAGGCTATATTTATCAAACACCTGGCTCCTGAAAGCCGTGGCCAGGAAGCCTCCGACAGCAAAATCCCAGTTTCCCTGCATGGTTGGGCCAGGACTGGGCCCAAGTCAGAGCTGCATCGCCTCCTCCACAGTCCTCTTTCTTCCTCTAGGGTCCCGGGCTGCATGCTCCCGGCATTCTCCAGTCTCCGCGGCCCGAACCGAGTCTGGACCATTTGGAAGACGCCAGCAGGTAACTGGCCTCCCAAAACGCCCCTGAGAATTAAAGGCCTTAGGAGGCTCGTTATGTGTTTGTGGTTTTGTAAATACGATGGCATGGCAGAAGCTGGGGAAAGACACACTCATCCACAAAGTTGAAGCGATGCAAGGAATAAGCGGTGTCACACCGAAAGATACCTGGAGTAGGACTGGACCCCACCCTTGATACACACAAATACACACGCACGCGCGCTTGCTTGCTATGTTTCCATTGAGAGCCCGGAAAGAGTGCCTTTCTTTAAGTACCCGCGCTCAGTGAGCACTCTTTCCGAGCATTTTAAACACTGAACGTTGAGCGGAGACGGAAAACAGAACTTACTGCTCCGCACCCACAACCTCCCTGCTGCGGCTGTCCACAGGCCTCCTCCGAGCAGCAAGGCGGAAGCCAGGCGCTTGGGCACCGCCGAGCGGCGAGCTCCGCTACCAGCCCGAGCCCGAGTCGCCGCCCCAGCCACACTCCGTCTCCCAGAAAACTCGCGGAGACCAAGCCTTTGCAACGCCCAGCATCCAGGTGCCCTCCTAGTGTGGCGCCTCGGGAGAGTCTACCGGGTGATCCGGGAGCAATCCGGTGGCGTTGACTTGGGCTGCGCGGGCTCCCGCAGCCCAGGCGGCCGAGAGCGCGCCGGGAGCAGCACCACCCAACCTCCCTGTAGCTGAGGGTCGCACGCCTGCGAGCGCGTGGAGCTGAGTCCCGGGCCAGCCGCGCCAGGGCCGGGGAGTGCGCTAGTTGAGTCCGGGAGAACGCAGAGCCCGCGAGCCCGCGCCGGGAGGCGGAGAAAGAGCGCAGAGGTGCGGTCTCTGGGCCCTGCGCCATCCACGCCCGCGACAGTGAGCGAACGCAGCAGCCCAGGGTGCCATCTACCTGGTGAGTTACCCCGCGTGGGTGCGTGTAGAACGGGTGGTGGCGGTGCCAGACATAGGGCCAAGTTGTTAGGGACGTCGTCTTCCAACAGGAGCCCTGGAAAGGGTCGGCAGGGGGAGGCGAGAACCTTTGGGATTGTTGAGCCACTGACCAATTCCACTCAAAAATGCAGTTACACCTTTTACAGAGGAAATCGGTCTCCAAAGATTCCCTTCTCCCTACCCCATTGCTCCGCACATGCTAAGAACCCCTCGCTCTGGCTTTAGAGGAGGGTCTGTCCGCACCCGCCCCGCGAGCCAAGAGGGGTGGAAACCCAGAGAGCCTGGGCTGGGAACGCTCCCGATGCCCGACGGGGGAGCAGAGCAGCTGGCTGGGTGGCGGGGAAACCCAACTGTTGCGGAATGGGGGAGGAGGCGTGAGTCCTATTGAAAGTTGGAGGCAGTCAAAGGGCCTGGTGGGGGCAAGGTCTGGGTGTGACCGGCCAAAGCAGCTCGTCCTGGAAGCGCCAGGTTTCAGGTGTTCGGGCGGCTGCGGGCTGCGAGGACCGCTGCAACGTAGAGAAGGGCAGAACTCGGCGAGAGCGGAGCACAGGGGCCAACTCCGGGGAGAGGCGCCACCCCCCACCCCCCCGACCCCGGCAGCACTTCTGGAGGATCCTCGGCCGGTTCAGGGTGCACCCAGGCTGGAAAATTTCTTTCCTTTTGCTGGTGGGGCCGCAGAACCTGTCTCCTCTTCTCCCCTGCTCAGACAAAGGACGCAGGGACCGTTTTGCTAAGGGAAAGCGTGGGGGTTGGGGGCGTCCCACGACAGATGGGTCGCGGTTAAGACTTTAATTGCTGCCTTTTGGGGCGGATCAGGTTTCCTTCCCTACCTGCCGCTTCCCAATATGAAAGATTCCCCTCCTGCTGCACTCCTCCGACCTAAGAGCCAGGTTTAAAGGAAAAAGCAAAAGAAGTACGAAGCAGCTCGGCCCGGGAAAGCTCTGGAGCGCCCAGCTGACATGTACAACTCACCCGCTTCCGGAGCGTTACCTGCCTTCTTGACTGAGTGCCACCAGT
Organism: Scalopus aquaticus; assembly: GCA_004024925.1. NCBI lineage: Eukaryota > Metazoa > Chordata > Mammalia > Eulipotyphla > Talpidae > Scalopus > Scalopus aquaticus. The sequence continues at coordinate 91,034 of PVIJ01004980.1, read as the reverse complement.
TTGTTTTACGTTCGTCGCGTGTCCCTCCCTCTCTCTGTCTCCCCCTCCCCCACTCCCTCCTTAACGGCAAAAGAGCCTTTATTTGACCTCGGTAAATTTCTCCTTCGGTGGACACAGAACTAAAAAGGAAAATTATTGGCTAAGGGCTGTACGTGTTTTGTATAGTTATTATTTCAGTAGTTTGCTTTTTACTGATCTTTTCGGGATTTGCCTTTTTGACATGTGTTTGAAAGTATAGGGTCATTTGAGTAACACAAATATCGCCAAGTAGCAGTTATGCCCCTTTAAAGATAGGCCTGAGCGTCCTAATCCTAAAGACTGAGGAGGTGCTTTGTAAATCCAGGTCTTAATATCGCAGCATTTGCTAATGAGCATTTTCCATTCAAACTCTAAACTAAATCGTGTTAATTTTAAAAAATCTCTCTCTGAGGTAACAGCTGTCTTAAAATGCAAAAGTGTTTAGGAAGGGCTTCATCTTATTATCAAATTCATCCAGTAATTTAGGGATTTTTTCCCCCAAACATTTGAAAAATAACAAAATCCCAGCACCAATCAAAGCAAATTTAAAACATCTGAAACCATTTGTCTCTTTAAGTATATTTATTAAGAAAAGGCAAGGGAAACTTGCTTGTTTTGCTAATCACAAAATAGAAACTTATAGTTTTCTTCAAGAATCCAACAAACCCACCATTTTTCATCAGAGCTGATGATTAATTGTCCCTCTTCGTCTCAGTCATGGAATGGCAGGATTTGCCTACCAATCCACTTTAAGTCCTTGTTGAAGGCAAGTCTTAAGTGTGGGTTTATCCTGAATGAGACGTCCTGAGGGAAACAGAATAGCCCTTAATATGAAGAAACCAGACAACAAGACTCTGGATTAAGATCTGAAAAAAAGAGACAAATGTTCTATGCCTCTCAAATAATTTAAAGTTCTCCTTTTTTGATGTAATTTAGTTTGGATTTCAATGTTTTCTTAGATGTGTTCTTGATGTTACATAATAACTTGCATAATTTTCACAGACATTTTATTTACATCCCTGTCACAGTAAACGCAGGTTTTGGCCAAGATTAGAGCAATCTGAAATAAAAGGCAATAGTGTAAAGCTGTCAATTACCAAATAGTCCATAATCATTCATCCCATCTTCCTTAACAAGTTACAAAATAGTGTTGAATGTTTTTTGAATGTAAAAAGGATTTAGAAATAATATAACTTAACCAACCTTCTGCCAAGTGCATTAACTCACCCTGGTGATGTTTTTATGTTTTTGAGGCCTTTTCAACATCTACAAACCAACACCCTCCCCCATCAAAACCAAGAGTCTTCTCTTTGTTTCTTACTAGCTAAAGGTAAGAGAGAAGATTTAGTATTAATTTTGACATTCTTCTCTTCCCAGACTTTCAGACTCACCCACACTGTCTTCTGCTTTAATAAGTAGCACCAAGGGCTACATGCCTTCCTTCCAGAGAAGAAAAAAGCATTTCTAAATTCCTCTACAGTTTTGCTCAGTCTTTACCTCTGGTTAGTCTTTTGTTATTTCTTGTAGTGTGTGTTGGAGGTGGGTGATGGAATGGGACACAAATAGGAGGGGTCTGAAAGTTTTAAGGAAATTGTTGAATGTCTCAGGTTAGTCAATGAATACATGGTGGGAACTAACTTTTTAATATGTTAACAAGTGCATGGATTTAAGAGTATGAGTGTGCTTTTAGTTAGTTTCATAGCAAATAAAATAATTCTTACTGATTATGTGTAGCATGTGAAGGGCAGCATCCCACAGATTAAGCATATGGGAAGGGTCAGTTAAATCAGAGTCTTACTTTCTTCTGGGAGCAGGATTGGTGGACAGTGGTTAGTTTGTGTCTGGATATTGGCTCTTACTCGTTCTTTTATATTAGGGTTTCAATTAAATGTAGTGAAATCATTCTTTTCAAAATGGCATTTATATATTCAATCAGTCTGTAAAAAGTAACTGATGAGCCACAATTTGAGAGGCTTAAGAGCCTGCAGACATCAGACATCCATCCCCTCCCTGGGCTTCTGCCCCTCCACTAATGCTGGGATTGTTCTCACCCGTTCCCACAGGCCTGTGAGGTGTGTTCCCTTCAGTCTGCCAGGCTCGGACTCAAGGCTGAACTTGATGAAAAAAGATTTTAAACAAGCAACCCAATTTCTCCAACTTATCTGAGGAGCTGCTTAGAAGTCAAGCAACAAAAACCAACGAAGTTTTGCTTGCAATTTACAATGGTATTACTGAAATCTGGGAAGTGACTGGTTAGAAGCAGACCACCCCCCACAACAGTCTCTGGCCACACAGTGATAGCTGGTTAGTTCAATTGGCTGTCTAGACTGGCAGCAGTCCCTAGATAATTTTAGAAAGTTACTTTGTGGACGAAAAATAAAAATCATATTCAAACCACAGCGTGACTCATTCCTTGACACAATTCACGAGTTTTAAAGCAGTTTTGATGTTACTTTCAAAATTTCCTATGTCCATGAAAGAAAAGTCGATGATAGAAATTCAAACAATTGAGAGAAAGGCTGAGCTTAGGGGAATGGAGAAGCAATGGAGGACAATCAAAATTCTTGAGCTAGAAATCTCTAAGAATCATTTATAAACCCATTTACCTCCTGGACCCCGGCCTTCGGTCGCTGCGGCCAGGGAGTGCCCCAAGCCAACTCGCTGCCCTTGGCCGTCTCAGCCTCCATTTCTGTGTCGGCCTCGGTGCCCCCAGGACCTGGCCGCCGAGGGGAACCGAGTTCCCGCTGCCAACCTAGAGCAGAGGCGCCCCGCCTCATGCACGTTTCGGTTGCCCAAGCGGAGCCAGTTCATAGGAGCCCGAAGTGAAATAGAAAAGCTGAAAACTCCCCGGCCGGGCTCTCCACTTATTGGCTCCTGCTCACGAGTCTCCAACAGTTAGGATGACGTTGGCAAGGCCGAGGATGACCCGGCTCGGCGAGACTGCCCAGGAGGGGCCGGGGGCGGTGGCTCCTACGGCCAAAGGAGGTGGGAGCTGGGGCGCCACTCCCGCCGCCCGCCGCCAGGCTGATGCCCCTGCTGGTCCGCAGCCGGGTGCGCGTCTGGCAGGACTCCGCTGCCCGAGTTGGGCCTCCAGGTGCCCCGGCCGCCGGCGTCCGGCAGTCGCCGAGCCGGCCCCTCGGACCTCGGGCCTCGGAGCCGCCACTGCCCTGGCGGGCACTGCGAATTCAGGGGGCGCGAGAGTGCTCTTGCCTCTCCCGACTACCACCGCACACCCGCAATTCCTGGGGACCCCCCACCCCCACCCCAGGCTGGGAAATGGGGGTGGGGTGGGAGTATCCAAAGAGTTTCGGGATGGAGCCGGATCCGATTTAAAAACCGAGGAACAGCTGGCAGAGAACTCTTGTTTGAAAAGTTTTCCAACGGAACATTCGCTAATAGACTTGCTTTGACCACTCAGGGTGTAACTAAAGGGTCATTTAATCTAGATGTCAGTGAAAGAAAACAGGCCTGACGCCCAAGAAGAAAATATAGCATCTTATTAGTTTTGCCTGTCACTCTGAGTTTCCCCGGAAAACACTTTCCTTAAGCCAGTTTTAAACAGGAAAACACTTTAAGCCAATTTTAAACGGGGCGAGAGAAGGGCACCTCTGATTAGCTCCTCCAAAGCCCTTTTCATGTCCATTGCAGCCCCCACGAATCCTCCTTCGAAGCCTTTTGGTTTGAACTGAGAATTAGTAGGTGTCTCCTGACGGTCCCGGGGAAAGTGAGAGAATTTTCTAACTAGATTCTCCTAGTTAGAAGGTAGAGGACAATTTCCTTCTATCTCCCCTTCTTGGCACCTCCAATTTGTCCTTTCATTCCAGCTCCTGAGCTCTGCCTGTCAAGCCCTTTTTTCTTTCTAAAAGAGAGGGCTTGGCTGAGCGCGGAGCACAAAGCCCCCGCGGCCCCCTCCAGCTGGCTTCCTGGGTCCAGAAAGGGAGGACGCCCTCTCCCCTGGCCCGCCCCCTTCTCGAAATCCACCCGCCCCCAAACCCCCCGGCTCTCCCAGACCCAATCCCACAGGATCCAAGCTCGTTCAAGAGTTGAGCGTCAGCAACCACGCTGAGAAAAATCCCAGGAAGAGGCTTGATCCCTCATGAAGGAACCCTAACTTTTGCACTAAGTCAAATGATTGCCTTTCTAGTTTGATTAATATGGAAGTCGGTTTTCTTCTCTTCCTACCCTCCCCCTTTTTATTTAAGTTCTGTGACGTCCTTGAATGTCACTAACAGCGGGTCTGTCCTTGTTTCCCGCTAGGCTCACAGAGGAAGAAGGTACTGGAAACGCCGCGAAGCCTCAGCGCCCGGCGTCTGTTTTGCCGCCCGGGGGAAGGGCGCACGCAGCCCGCGGAGACCTCGAGGGGCCGGCCTGACGTCACGAACGCTGCCCGCCGCGGCTCCCCGGGCGGGGTGGAGGAGAGGCGGGCCGGGGGCGGCTGCCCTGCACCCGGCAGGCCCGCGGGGTCGAGGTGGGGAGGCAGCCGCGCTGGGGAAAGAAGCCGGAAGCTGCAGCCTGGAGGTGACTCATGCGAAGACTGAATGGGGTCGGTTCTTGCTGAAGTGGAGGGGAAGGGAAAAAAACCCTCGACGTAACCCTGTGATTCACAGCTTCTCCGGAATTTACATAATAAAAGGACGTAGATGTAAACCTAAAGGACAAAAATAATAATTCAACAGCACATATTCCATTTCGCACCATGGGCCTGGATATGTTCCCAGTGTTGGCACATGAGCTGATTTGCAGAGTTTTTCTCATGACGGAGAGTAACTGAACTTTCACACCACAGTTGAAAGAAGAGGGAGCGAGGGAGAGAGGAGGGAGAAAGACAGAGAAATTTGCTCTAATGACGCTGATTTCGAGTTCTTACTGAGGGCAAACGAGTTTTAAGAATTACGAACATATGCTGTGTTCAAAAGGCAGCGGGCCTGAGAGTTAAGAGGGCCCCTAGCTTTCCGAAGGACCCATTCCCCGCTTATTTGACTGAGGGGAACTTTTTAAAGTTTTTAACTTTTGAAAAGCAAAGTCATTGATTGCCCTTTAATATTAATAAGTAATTCCAATGTATTATTTCCCCAAACAAGTGGAGGTCACAACATCTACTGGAAAAGAGACCCCGCTGTCAAGACTGCTAACTCGAATAGCAGATGGAAAAGTGAAACGTGGTAGCTACAAAATACACGTGATTACTGTCCTTGCCATTCGGATTCGTTTTGTTTTCCGCATTTGAACTGAGATGCCACTTGTACATTTAAATTATGGAACCCTACTTGCTGTATTTTCTTAGGGATTGCCCTTCCTTCCTTAGGGAAGGAGGGGCAAGGGAAGATGGGCAAGGTTTGTGGGATCCCAGAGCTCCCTAATTTTGGTGGCAGCAGAGGTGCACGTGTGTGGCCTTTGGTTGGGTGCTGCGCCTCCGCCACGTGCTGTCCCAGATGAATCACCAGCTTGCTCGGGTGCCGCTGGTGGTCGCTGAAACACAGAAACAGGACAGTCCTTTCTTCCTCCTGCCCTGCCTTCTGAATTTGATGTATCTCGGCTTCCCTTTATTCGCTCAAATTTCGTATTAAAAACTGGCCGTTTTTCCACATTCCATCCGATCCATAAGTAGTTTATGAATGTTATTTTAATTTACTTTCTACAGCTTTTAGTTGAGATCCTATGAGGAACTTAGGAGAAAACCTTCACTTTTGCCAGTATACGGTGACTTCTGATCCCTGATTTTTTCCCTGTTAACGGGGGAATATTATCCCCTTTCTCCTCCTGCTGCTTTCCTCTCCTTTCAAAGCTAGAAGCTTCAGTTTTCCAACAAAATCAGGAATAACCTTTCCTCTTTCTGAGCAAGTTCTTGGTAAGAACTCCTACCACCAACTTGTCCCAGACATTTTGAGCGCTGGAGTAAATGACATCAGTTTGTTGCCCTGCAACCTCCTAGCCAGGGCTGGGCCACACAGATAGGTCATCTTGTCAACCTGAACGTGTCAACCCTTAGCTTTGAATTGTTTTTTCTGTAAAATGGGACTGTTTCAAAGCCCACTTCATTCCTGGGAGGCCTTGTGATTGAAGATCAATTTTAAAATAAAACTACTTAACATATGAAAAGCTATTACCTTGTTCAAAGGTAAGCCATAAACTTCTCCCAACTATTTTTTCAGACAACTGTACTTACAAACAACCATTTTGCTCGATGATTTGATTTCTGCTAATATACACTGAAATGGTAAAATACACATAATGAATGACCTTTGCTAAATGATTTTGCACAAACCACAGGACATTCCTTATTCCTGGGGACCTGCTCTCCCACACTCAGTCCTTAATTCCCCAGGGAACGTTTTCTGTAGATTCACGAATGAACCTTTCACAAAAGCTTTTCAAAAATCCCAGTTTGACTAAGGCAAATTTCATCTCAAGACAGAGTTATGCACTTTTAAAACCAATCAAATTTGTGATGGACACTCCTAATTATATGAAAGAACACACCTAGCAATCACACAGTATAACAAGAACTCGGCAGTCTGACCAATGACAATGAGTGAGATTCTTCAATACAGGCAACTTTGAAGTGTGTCTTTAAAAAATATAACCCCACTTTCCTGCAGGGAAGGCCTGACAAAACCCACACCCTGCCACAGTCACCTGCTATCCTGGCTTTTCCATGCATCACTTGCCACTGTCTGAATTCCATGCTACTGGGTTCTGATGTTTTACTTTGTAAAGAAACATTATTGAAATTTTGTCTTCTTGCTTAGCAAAATCTTCCAAAGTTACAATTAGTTTTGTTTTCTTGGCAGCTTAAGGAAATGATCTAAACAACAAACTACAGTACTTAAGGTTTTTGCCCCTGCCCCTTGCACCCCAGAGAAGTATTACTTACTGGGCATAGGGAGGTCATGTTAAAAAGCAAACCAAAACTGATTTAAAAGAGAAAAAGAAATATTGGACACACCACCTTCATTTTTTTAAGTTGCATATTGTATGTGTGGTGGTGGTGGGGTCTGAAATGAACCTGTGCCAGGGCATGGAAACACTATCTGTGTGCCTGATGGTTCCACAATTTGAAGTCAGCTCTTCACTTCCTCTTTGACTTTGGGGGGCCATCCACCTTAGGGGAACACATTGTGGAAGATTTCAGGCAAGTCTAGACTATGCTTATTTGCTGATTTTAAAAAGTTTCCCACAAATACAAACACCCATAAAGTAAAGTTGAAAAGTACAGGGAGAGTAAAGGTACTGCGATATGGGGTGTGTATGGGGTAAGTCCTGTCCCTTGGGTCTGGGCCCCAGAAGCTGCTGCCTGACTACCGTAAAGGAAGGATGAGCATGGGGAACATCCCTCAGGTTAAAAAAAGGAGCTCTAGACCCAGCCTAAAGCTGAAGGCCTCATCTTCCACTTTCCTGGGTGCTTAGCTTCTGCGGAGCCCCAGCCAGGGCACAAGTCTCTCTTGCCATAGAGAGCCCTGCTGAGCTCCTCCCCCAACAGAAGCGTGGCCAGTGCTGAGTGTGGCCAGCTCAGTACTCCCGGACAGGACAGGGCTCAGAGTGGACTGTCTCCCTATTTGCCTGTATTTTTAGCTTGGTTGCCAAGGCTGAGGCCATCTTGGGGCACACCGGGCATCTTGTGGCCTCCTCTGTCCTCTCTTCCTTCTGCTTGGCACTTTCTAAGCGTGTACACTGTGGACGCATCTCTTAGTCTTGTCAGGATGCCATTCTGGGCCTCCTTAAACTTTGGAAAACCTCAATAAACACTAATTTGCCTCTGAAATTCTCTTGAACTCAGCCTACTGGGCACAAGCCCAGGCCTGGGATTCCTCGTCTGTGATCTGACCCCTCCTGGATCATTCCTGGTCGTGTTCAGAGAGCCTGACCAACATCCTATTGTGGACACAATCAATGACATATGTCCTGCTGCTTCCCCTCCCAACCCCAGCCCCAGCGCGCTCTCCACAACGCTGGCCCCTCCCCTTCTCCTCCTCTCCTCCCACTAAACTGACCGTATATAACACCCGGGAACTGGACAACTCCAGCCAGTGTGCTTCGACACGCCAGGGAGGGATAGAAGGTGCCTGCGCAGATTTAGAAGGGTCTCCCATGGTAACCCCAGGGAGAAGGGCCCTGGAGAGGGGCGATAGAGGCCACCCAAGATTTCTGCAGAATCATCCTACTTAAAGAAATAATAATGTCCTCAACTTATTACTTGCCTCTCATCCTTACAACTATTGTCCTTACTAAGTACCCCTTTTACAGAGAAGTTGGGTAACTTGCCAACGTGATGGTTGTGGCTACTGAGACTGAAACCATGACTTTAAGGCCCCGGGCTGTTTATGGTTCCAGTGAAATCATCACATTCATGTACATTCATTTCTGGGGTGTTTTTTGTTTTAAATCAGGGATTTTTCTATATTTGAGAAAAACATCAGATTCTTCCTCCCCACCTCCTCCTCTCCCAGCAGCATGCATGCACATTCCAGTGTCCACCTCTTCCTGAAAGCGATCGCATATTGCACAGGCACGAAGCGCATGGCTGGCTGTCACCCTGACTTCTGGAACTCAGGTTCACAGCTGATGCTCTCACAGGCTCTGTCGCTACTGCTCCCTTAGCTCCCTTGCACCAAAGTCACACGGAAGAGCAGACTAAGGCGGCTCTGTGCCCTTTCCTCCAGCCATCGCTGGGGACAAGCTGCCTCCCGAGCCCCTGGCAAGGGTACCCAGCCAGCCAGCCCGCCAGCCACGGAGCCGGGCGCTTTCGAGGACGTCACTGCTTCAGGGTCCCAGCTCCTCTTCGCCTCTGGCCAGCCTCGCCGGCCTTTCCCGAAGGTCCCTGTCCAGCCAGCTTGGAGGACTTGAAGGGAAAAGGAGACCCATTCGTCATCGGGTCTCCTGGCGAGGGCACCGGGAGGGAGGAGGACTCAGCGCGAAGACTAACTCGGCACTGCCCTCGCGAACCCGCGCAACCAGGCTTCCAAATGCCGCGCAGCAGCCGCGGCCGGGCAGGCGGGAGGAGGCTGGAGATGGGGTCTCTGGCTGCGGCGACAGGAGCGGTGCTGAGCGCGGGGGCGCCTTGGCCGCGGTCCCGGCGAACAGATGCCCACCGCCTGCCGCGCGGGCGCCTCTCTCAGGGTCATTGATCTGCCCCTTCCTTTAGGAACTCGGAGTGGGAAGTTTCCCTTTCTGTTTTGGGAGTAAGAAATGAAGTGACCAAGCTTTGCTTTTAATGTGGCCCCCTCGGGTTCTTTTACCAAAAGGCCTGGCGGGAGGAGCTCCGAAGGCTGGGTCTGGCTTTGGGGTGCCAGGCCACCTGTCTGGTGTCCCCGCAGGTTTTCGCGGCGCGCACTCTTGGAAGGCAGACCGTGGCGCCAGGAAGGGGTTTAGCCGCAAGTGACCTCTTTCCCACTCTTTTAAGAGCATCTTCCAGTTCGGGAACTCTCTCAGCCAAACCGCCAGCGGGGTAGGGTTTGGGGGTGGCGGGAGGTCCGGCGGGCAATGATCCTGGGGGGCGGAGTAGGAGACCCGCGACGTGTTGCGAGGGCGTTTATTGCAAAAGTAGCAGGAAATCTTTTCTCCAGAGCGAGGGACAATGAACAAGAACTAAAGAGAATTCAAGTGGAAAAATCTGTGAATGTAAGAACGACCCACAGCTGGAGCCCAGAGGTTTACATTAAGCTCTGTGTGGTTCTTTCCCTTTTCGGGGAAAAGGCATTATTTTTTTTTTCCTCCAGTAAGTGTTGGGAGAAACTTTGTTCCTAGATACGTTATTTAAGAAGCCCATTCCGGCTGGACGTGAGGCTGTGTTAGCTATTTGAAACACCAAACTGTCCAAAGAAGGTACTTTTGTTGCTCTTCTGCAAAACCATTGTGGAGGGTAGAGCTATTTCTCTTGCATCAAAAATGATTTTAATTAAAAAATTTTGAAATATTTGCTGGTTTTTCAATTTTCTTTCTTTAAAACTAACACTTTAAAAAAGAATAACAACACTTGGCTTCCTTTAATAGACAGATGCTTGGGCATTCACCCTGGCAGTCACACACACCCATGAACAATTAACTCATTTCAAGTAATTTACAGTGATGTTGGAGAGCATTTCTGGGCAAAGTCCCCCAAACGACTTTTCATCCCTTTTCAGAGTTACTTTATAGATTTCTTTTCACATTCTTTTCTGTAGTTTAAGGGTTCTAGTTTGAAGAGTCCTCATAAAAGTGGGAGCACCTCCACCACTCATCCTTGTCTCTCGTCCTCCCTGTGAGAGCCACTGCAAGTTGGAGTGGGAAATGAACCTTTAAGAAATCTCCTGAGTGTAAAAAAGAAGGAGCAGAGAAAACCAAAATCTGGACGCTACAAGAAACTGAACATCAAAGGCAGGACGCAGGTTAAATAGGTGAGACGGAACTGCAGCAAAACCTTCCTGCACATTGTATTTCCCCCTTTCTTTCTGAACTCTACCAGCTAGATCCTTTTTTGACTGTCTGTATGTGGACAAGAGGGAGTCATTGGTCATTCATACTTTACCATCAAATGGGCCAATTATGCTGGGATGGGCTGTATCAAGGGCATTTTATTTAAAAGAAAAGAAGGGTGTGTAGGAGTAGGGTCATTTGAGCTGTGCAGCAGCAAACTTGGGAAGTTTAAGGTAGCATCATCTGGGGACATGAAGAAAGGCAGCACTGGACATGAAGGTAGAGAAGGAGGGAAGGAGAGCAGTCTTAGATAGATTGCCTTTCCACAGCACTGCACTGGTAGAATTGGTCTCTCAACCAGGAAAAGGAAAGAGATCTCTTCATGCTATTCTTGTCTCACAGGATCTCTTACACTGAGGACCCCAAAATTGAGCCAAAACAATACTCTATAGTAACCACGAATGAAATTGACTTGTGGAATAGTCTGGGCACTACCATTTATAACATTATGGAAGAATGAATTTGAAGGTCCAGGTTTAGACAAATGCAGGAATATCACCACTTAATTTGCACTAACTCCATTAAAAAAACACTTATGAATACAACAGCACAATATGTCAGTGTAAAATAGGAAAATACAGAAATAAAATTCATACAGAAATTACAAAGCATACTACTGTTATTTTTCAAAATTATACTAAAATAATACTTTGGGGAAATAATTGTTAACTAGTATAGTAATGGCTAGTTACCATTACTAGCATTATTAGTTTTACTAATTGTTAACATTGCTAATGCAATACTGTATAATACATAAATATGTAGCAGCATTATTTTTGCCATAGAAATATGCTGTTGTAATAATTTTTATAAATGTACCTGAGCGCAAGCAATGATAATATTTTTTACTCATCTGATTGTAAACACCACCTAACAAAAGTAAACAAGAAACAAAACCAGAGTCCAATTGTCAGGATGTTTGAAATAACTGCCAACATCTTTTACTGAATTGTGTCTATACAAGTCTAATAAATACAGAAGTGGTTATGACGAAATAGACTTTTATTGCCTGCAAGCGGTTACACACAGAAGTAGGGGAATATGGTAGGTTGATGGCCGCACACTTAGCTCCCCACATTTGGGGACTTTTTACACTTGAAAGAAGAAATGTTCAGGACAGAACTAGACACAAAGTCCACTGGATAAGCTAGACTATATTTGGGTCTGACAATCCTTTGCGCCCAGGAATACACCTGCAGACCAACTCAGAGTACTAAGAACCAAGGTCAAAGTTTTACACAAGCACAACAATGGCAAATTAACTACAAAACAAACATGGCACATAAATGACAAACTGTCAGGTAAACACCATTTTAACAAGGAAACAACAGAGCCTGTGCAGTGTGATTGGAAGGGGTTTCTTCCCACAATGTATTATTATGAGAAATATGCATTTAACTTCACACACAGGACAGTACTTGGATGTAACTGCAGGGAAAAAAAAAGTTCCCTCTTCTAAAAAAAAGTTCATGTTCCAACCAGAAATTTAGTCCAAGCTCCTTTTAGGTCGAGCTACACAAAGCAGCTGATCTTCAAAAAATACTTAGCATTTTCTTCCTTACTCTGCTTCCCAGTATACTTTTTGAAATGTGGAATGAAATACAAGCATTTTAATTTTGACCAAACATTCAATGTAATTACAAGGACAAGGTACAAAATAAACAATGTCAAGGTTCTCCTTCCTTCTGCGGAGCTGCTTGTTATCAGCCTTCTTCTTCTTCATCACTGTCTTTCATTGTGATGCCCTGAAGTCCTCCTCCTTCTGAAACAGAGGCAGTAGCTTCCTCTACTGTTAAACGTCTGTGCAGAGTATCATAGGTTTTACTGTTCAGTGTGCCCTCCAACACACCCTGCAATCGGAAGTCCCTATAGGTTTTCTGGAGGAGGAAGAGAGAATTTTCTTAGAAAACTTAGATTACAATGTTAAGACATCTCCATCCATCCATCCATCCATCCATCCATCCATCCATCTTTCCCTCCATATATATGTATCTGCACTCAGCTGGCATTTCAAAAATGATCTTGAACAGTCAACTAATGGGTTCAGATTGTAGCTGCTGCTAATACCAGCCATTTCGTTGGTGTATTTCTGGGGAGAAAGTGAGATGAGAGACTTTGGATAGTGCTATTCAAATACAACTGCTATGAGTAGATCAAAATGTGAGATCAGATGAGTTTTTCCCCATAATATTGTTAATTGCACAAATTTTACTATTTGAGTAACTTGTTACTAAGATAAAATTGTACTTAAATACATTTTTGATATGATAGAATTCTTAGTTTTCTAATTGAGGAGATTTTCCTTAAGTATAGAAAAATTTTACATTTTATAAAATGTATAAGGTTTTACATTCTTTGGGGGGAGATGCTTGAAGAAAGGATTAATCCTATTATCAAAGTATACATTCTCAGTATTTGTAAATTATAAAATTTATATGTGTCATTGATTAAAAATTTGTGTATACCTAAATATCTGTACGAATATTGCCCTGTCACACTGATATTTCCTTGGAATGTTAAGTGTCCAATTTTGGCATAAAGCTTTCATAGATGGGTCAACAAAACACATATTTCTGTTGTTTTATGAAACAGTCCATTATAATTTGGTGTGCAATTGAGCACATTCCTCCTTGTTTCTACTGTGATTTTTAAGAACGAGAACAGCAGAACTCTAGAATCTTTGACACTTCAGTTATGTAACCGATAAAGCTTCATTTGCATGTTCATGTTTCTTAATTATGGTTTCCTCATATATGATTTGTCCATGATGAAGTGCGGTGGGTATTTTACGACTGAGTTTTAAAACTGTGGGAAAAGTTTAGACTTAGTCCAATGGAGAAACAAAGAACAAATGAAGTGATCTGATTATGTAGAGGTGTTTTCAAAACTATTTTTAATGCTAAATATCTTTTTTCTTTTTTTTTTTTTTAACGATTCTCTGTTAGATTTGGAATACTAAGCAGCTGAATTTCAATGCACTGGCCCCAAAGTATCAGCACATATCACTGAACCACTGTTCTGTATTGAGTGATTATCAGCAGTCACTATTTTTTTGGCTTTTCACTAATAGACGAAAACAAGAAGGAATAAGAAAGAAAAATGCTGTACATCCAACATTACAACTCCAGTGACTGGTAATTAACATTAAGGGTGCTTGATTTCCCTTCATACAGTAGAAGGTGCTTATTCATACGAGGTAGGAAGTGCAGGTGGACTGCACATTAATCCCCTTGATATACACTCCTGACCTACTCACAGGTTTCTGAGAGAACTATCACAATTACAAGGTAGTGGGGCCCTTTGTGTTTTCACATTTTATCTTCCTGTTTTCTTTCATGTGACTTCTGCCCCACGGTATCAATCCAAGTTTTAGAAGTGATATGCCAAAAAAAATATGGAGGGTGTATAACAATTCTTCATTTTCATAATCACTTGTTATAAATAAAACCTGTATTTGAAAAGTCAACCACATGTCCAAAAATAAACTGAACTGTGTGGAACACTGTATGGTATCTAAGGTCAATATCTCAACTGCAAGTAAAAATTAGATTCAGAGAGTGTATTTTTCCTTAAATTGATCAAAACTATTTTCACTGTATTTCATTTTAGTATTTTAAGACGTCCTCATAGTCTCTTTCTAAGCTGCTAAGCTTATATTACTAAGATGGTATTTCCACACCAAAACTTAGGTAACTTGCATAAGAGCCTGCGAAGTTAAACTCTGAAAGGTAAGTTTTGTCTAGAGAAACTGGTAACTAATAGGCATGGTATTATCAAAGACATCTGGGTTCAAATGGATAACAGGTCCACATGGTGAGATTAAAAATATATCAAACATACAAAATATTTATCTGTAGTTGATGTATTTGCTATAAAGTATTTTTGCTCCATCGACATTATATATTGACCTTGTTAGCCCTGGTTTCTTATTTTTTTGAAAGAACTTTCCTTAATCACGGGTGAATTGGTGGTGGGCTACCCAAGGGGAATGCAAAATGTAAAAGACATAAATAACAATAAAAATATATATTATAAAAAAAAAAAAAAAAGAAAGAACTTTCCTTAGACTTAGATCGATGATCAGGAAGTTAACCAGGGCAGATCTATCTTGTGGAACTGTAGTCCTGATGTCTTTTTAATGGATATATAATTAAGATCCCACTTCTTTGTTTTACTAGCAAAGAATAAGCAGTTAGGGAAGCTAGAGGACAGGTACCCTTGAAATCTTTCTAGAATTCATAGAATGTTCTTGACACCTGAACAGCCTCTGTGGCTGCCAATGCAAGTCTGCTTGGCTGTTACTTAAGACAAGTGCCTGCCACCCAGTGCTGTTCACTTGTCTTCTTCTCAAGTGAAAGAGGCAACTGATTTATTTTAATGGCTTTTACATGTCCTCAGGCCACTAGGGAGAACACAGATTCATTAGTTATTTTGATTATTTGAGGGTTCTATTTTTCTCCTCTCCAAAGAAATCATTCTGATATTAAAACACTGCAAATATTTTTTGGTGAAAATCTTATTGGGATTTGTTTTTTTCTTAGAGAACAATGTGTGAATGAACCAACTAGTTCGAAGTGTCTTTGTTAAGCAACACTGGTTATCATCTAAACCACGAGTTTGTGGGTCTCCATGGGCAGAGTGCATGACAACCCTGTGAGGAGTAGGAACCAGACTCCAGGAGCGGAGAAGCTCAGTTCCTGGGCAGAAGGCACCGAGCTGCTGAACAAGTAGGCAAGCCTAAGTGATCTGGGTGGAGGAAGGCCTGCTCCCAGCCCTTCTCATTTCTGCACATGCACTATTTAATAGTTGTTTCAATTCACTGGCAAATGATCTTTATAAACATAACCATACAGGTTCCGAAGAATGATGACTCTCTATAGGAAATGGGTTAATGTCTGTTTACACTCCAAGTAGGAAAAACCAGAACATCCAATTATTAATTCAGTCTGATTTGCATTGTGAAAATAATAATTTTAAATGATTAATGCCCTGTGTGACTTGACTAAAAGTAGCAGTCCAAGAAAGCTTTGGTGGAGGCTGGGGACATGCGTGTGAAAAACAAAACCTAGGAAGTCAAACACAGTCATGAAATTGAATTTCATATTTATCTGTCTTAAGGACTGATAGCCATAATGAAGACTATATTAACAGGAGATAAATTGATGCCTCAGAACACAAAGGAGATGTCACCTTACAATTCATGAAATTATTAATCATTTTTTTCTGGTAAAATATTCACTGGTGCTTGACCTTTTACTATAAAGTGACATATAAATTTGAGAAAAGGAGTAACTTTGAAAGAAACAAATGATGCGCTAATAAAACATGGTGGATTCATTCTAAGAACAAAATGAAAAGCTTAAGTGTATCAAGTCATGCCGATTGGTTGAATAGGTCATATCTGGCATCCTGAACACAGTAGAGATTAGCTTGGAAATGTGCTTGATCATAGAGCAACCAGCTAAGTCCAGCGCTAGTCACAGCAGAGACTGCAACATTAACATACACATATATTCAGGAGGTAAACAAAGATCAACCTGATCTCTCTTATGAAAACAAACAAGCAAACAACTTCAAAACTTAATTTGAAAGCTCAAGTCAGAATCGTAGAAACAGGGAAGAACTAAGGCAAATGTGAATGTATTGTGATGAGCTCTCAGTTTCCTCATAGAACACATAACACCTGGTTAGTGTGTTCTGGATCAAAGGCATTTTGTCCATTAAAAGGGAACGTGTCTAATAGTATTAAAAGTTAGTGGGTGGCTATAATTTCACTTGCTATTTATGACTAATCATGATTGCTATGACGGTGACATTAGAGGTCTGGGTCTACATTCCAGGAGATTCCAATTTCTGATTTTTGAACAGAACTTTCCTACTTGTGGGTCTTTTTAGTCTGTGTGTCTCTGGCACAAAAGAGTTTTTATTCTATTTAGGTGGTAGGAACCAAGAGAATGACAGGGCATATTTTAATGAGGATAGAAATTTCTTTTAATGACGTAATACAGGGTTTTTTCTTAAACTTTAGTATCTATCAAAATCATCTGGAGGGTTTGTTAAGATATAGTTCACTGGGTCCCACCCTTGGAGCTTCTGATTCAGTAGGGCCCAAGAATTTGCATGTCTACCCAGTTTCCAGGTAACACTGATAATGCTAGGTCAGGAATGACACTTAGAGAACCTCTGTGTATATGTGTGTATGTATGCTCACACATACATATAAATATACACATGTATGTGCACACATACATATATAAAGGTGCTAAAAAGGAAGAATAGGTCATCTAGTTAAAGGAGCAAGTGAATCTCAATAGCTTAAGAGTTTGTTTTTAGTCATTGGGTAGGATTTGTCTCAATTCTAAAAAAAAGTTATATTTGGGGTAAATTACGTGCCTCCACTAGAGTTTGCAAATGTGAAGAATCATTTTCAATTAATGCATTATTTTAAAATTCCTGTTTTGTGTATGTTATTACTTTTTCTCTGGAAGAACAGAAGTAAAAACAGCCCAACTGAAATGATGTGTTATCTGTTAGTCCCCAACATTTCATCTCATCATCTCTTACTCAGAAGAATAGATAAGCTCCCCCAAGAACTCTGGCAGTGGCAGCTATTACTTTCATATCATAATATGCCAAAATAATGCCAACATTTCTTATTCTCATGGCACATCAAATTCAAAAGCTTGCATCATGGTATATGATTCAATCAATATGAAGGAAATATGTTTGAGAAAACATCTGTATACTTAAGAAATTTAATACAAATGTATTGTGGACCTACTATGTTCAGGTACATGTGCTGGCACTTGATGTACATTATTAAAGTGTAATTACTTAATAACAAAGTGTTTTTATTCATTACTGCAAAAAAGACGTATTTGGTAATCTAGCCAAAAATGGAATCAAGCAGCAGCAGTCATCATTAAAAGTGTTTTTAAAGGACTTACATCCACTCAGTTATATCCAATATGACTTTCCTGTATGTCAATATCTTGCTATTATTTTTTATAGCGTGGTGGGCAATTCACATCTAAACACATTTTGTTTACCTTCACAATCTTGATGAGCGTCTTCAGTTGGTAAATATGAAGCTGAAGGTCTAATCTATCAGCCAACCACACACAAATGACTTTCATGGAACTGCTGTACCATTGCTGGAAAGGAGGATGGGGGCAGAGGGGAGGAGAACAAAAAAGAAAAGAGCCTCTGCAGTATTCATTTAACAGATTTGGTAATGAGGGGGTAATGAAACACTCGGAAATGACCACAGATCAGCACTTGAAGTCAATAATGCTATAATTTCCTGTTAACAGAATTGTATGTTTTGCTAGAAAATCTGCTAAGTTGACCTAGGCTGTTCTTTCCATGAATCAACATTACAGTCTTTCAGCTGTAACACATTCATGGGAAACAGTGTTTTTGCACTTGCAGCCAGCGGCGCTTTGCAATTTGTAGGTAACAATGGCTACTAAATACATGTTACGGGGTTGAATGGACTGCGGAACAGCAGGAAAACACAGGTAAATTATTTTCAAAGGAAAGTTTCCTATTAGCCTGCATGTTAGAGAAAAATCAAAGAGTAGATTCATTGTGCCACAAGGCATGTAGCCAAAACCTAGAAATAACATTTTAAAGGCGAGATGGCAAAAAAATACCCACAGCTCACAAAACAGTAATCCTCAGTTACAAATTTCTCTGCTATAGGTTATTAGGTACTTGGCAAGATATTTCCAAACCCCCTAAAATACAGTAGAATTCTGAGGAAGGAATGTTTATCAGGATGGAATTCTAGTGTCTTAAAAGAATACAAAACAGGTGCTCACTGACCAGAGCGTGGAAGGAAAGGATCTGCTTCATTTTGCAAGTGTTTTTGGAGAGTTCATATTTTACTGTTTAATACAAGTCTTTTGAGGGGAGAACTGAAATTCTTCTCTAATATGGTTCCAGTTCCTATATAATAGTAAAAGAAGAAATTTTGTTCCATTTTTAAAAACAGCAATCAGCAGTGACATTTTGACTCTATGTGCCAGAGCTAGATTTATGTGATACTGTAAGAATAAAAATGTGATTGATTCAGGTAACTGTGAACTACTGAAGTCCATTCCTCACTGAGGAAATCACACACGTGTGCATATTCACATAAGTGTTCAAACACAGAAAAACAACTTAAAATATTTTTCTTCACATAATAAGAGAGTGAATTCAATTTCTAAGAGAAATTTCCAGTGATACAAGTCTGAGATTGACCTGGACTTGTATGTACAAATATTGTTCTAAAAATTTAGTATAAATAGTATTTTAAAGTAGCAATTAAAAATGAGTTAGTCCCATGCATAAAGAGATTAGCTAACTAAAATGAATAACTGATTTACTAAATACTAGGATATTAATGGATGAGTGAACAGTTCAAGTTTTTAAAATGTGGGATAGACTATGAATTTAAAAAATGTTATTTCTAGATCCACTTTTGTCCCTTCTTGACTAGTTCCTTAATTTTTAGGACATGCAAATGCATCAAAAATAAGTTTTATGAAATGAGATATAACCACTTCTAAATTCTCAGAAAACAAAGTTCTATTGAAATTCAGTACTTCAGCTGATGCACTGACCCTCAAAATCTTTTACTTAGTTTAATTTATGACATTATTTATGTTCTTATTTCAAATTATTTATAAACTCCATATCTTGAGTTCTATTTTGACACAGGTAAACACAGATATTGGATACATTGAATAAGAATTATTGAATTAAGACCCTCACCCCTACTTGACTGTCTAGATAACTTGAAAGTGTAGTTACAATGGCTCTGACTCACATTTTAACCCTTTTGTGGGAGATGATATATGTTTTTCTTTTTTGTTGGGGATATATGACACGTACAAAGTCTACATAATATACTCGTGTGTATACTAGACTATAGTTACTATGCATGCTAAGCTGTACAAATTTAAGGGAAATGAAAATACTTTCATAAAATTACTCGGTATGTGTCTTTATGTTCTTAAATACATATTTTAAAGTTTAACTGTATTTTCCTGTTTTATAGAAATGATGTTCATGATTAAGAGGGAAATGAAAGAATTTCTCATGTGACACAGATATTTACTGTCAATATTCTAATTCCTTTCACACAATGAGAAACCACAAATTTAGAGAAAGATCATTTTGGAATTAAATGTTCTAAAGATGACTACAAAAATAGAGAAAAAAGGAAACTATTGTAAGTAAAATGCTTCTGCTACATTACATCATCTTACTTTAAAGACAAGCAAATTATTTCATAAGAAAAATTCTGTAAGAAAAATCATTCTACCAGAAAAGAATTATTTTTGGTTCTCAAGTCTGAGCATTTGAAGAATTTCAGTAACTTAGCTTAGAATTTCTGTTGCTATGAAGAATAGGTTAAAAAAAAAAGAGAACTCACCAGGATGACTACTTTTTTTGTACATGGTAACACCCACCCCCCACCCCAAAAAGACAGACAAACCACCAAGCAGAAATCACTAGCAGTGCCCTATTTCTGGTGCTGGGATTGAAATGTTTTTCTTTGGGTGCTGGAGTATGGCAGGTCCTATTTTCTTATCTTGAGAAAAACTCAAAGGTGGCTTCTTCCCACCCACTCACCACCAAACCAACCCCTCCAAAACAAAGGAAAAAAAAAACCCCACATTTGAAAAAGGCAGAATGTGCAATGACGTCTGAATGTTCCAAAATGTCCTTTCGTTTTAGAAAAGTTAATTTTATAAAACCACTTGGTTGACTATTCACTTTTTCTTTCAGGGGATGGCAAAGAAGGGTGCTGCAGCTTGCACTGAAGTCAGGGGTATGGCATTACTGCTTTATTCTTTGCTTTGGTCTACTTAGGAATAAAGCAGTAAGTGTATATTCTACATTTTTTTCTACATCAACCCATGACAGCAGCCTACCACTTTAACAAAAAATACGCTTTTTTCTTTTTGTGGTTCATTCAACTCCTGTAAGGGCATGCATTACTCACTTCATTTTCTTGAGATATCTCTTTTAAAGCAAAAATAAAAGAAAAGGAAAGGCTAGGGTTGACTCTGCGAGACCCCTGTATTTATTCACACTTATTGTGCATGACTGTAGACTGGTAAATCATATTAGCAGCCCGTCTCCCCATCAAGCTGCTACTTGCTTTCCAGCCCTGGGAAGGTTCAACAAATCAACAGGAGCACGGAAAACAGAACATCAGTCTAATCTAGTGTTTAAGGTGAAGTTTTCAAACCCAATCTAAGAAGATCTTTAGAGCAAGCAACAAGCTGAAGGGCTCAGAAGGTGGTATTGACAATGAAAGAGTGTTGAAATATTGAGAAGCGCAGCACTTGTGCATTTTTAATAACAAGAGGGTCAACAGGGACACAGCTCCCTCAGTGGCAGGAGTTGCCACTGACTATGGAAATTGCCACACCAGGGCTATAAACGCTTGCAGTTCATCAGCTTTCTTAAACACCCTGAACCCCCTCAGCGGACCTTTAGTCTTGAATTAACAAACCAAAGCAATGAAAGAGGGTGCAGTCTGAATGGCTGGCATTGATCCCCAACTGTGTCAGCACTGCTACAGGCCCTGAAAAACTCTCTCCATTGTCAATAGAAATTGACAAACCTCCTCTCCTAAATAGGGCAGCTGAGCCGGGCGGGATCCACGCAGCTGTAAAGGGCTCTGCTCTTGGGGCCAGGGAGCACTAACAATGGCACAAGCATGAGCTCTTTGTCAGTCCCAGACTCGGCAATTTTCTAACAAGGATTAAAGTTGTTTCTCCGCAGTGCGGGTGAAAAGAGATTTAGCAACATACCGTGCTTTCTTCATGCAAGTTAAAGAGAAGTAGTTAAGGAATTTCATTATTCTGTTGACGAGTGGAAATACAAAACAAATATATTAAATATGCACAACTCCCTTCGCTGCCTAATTTATAACATTTTGAGGATGATTCAATTAAATATAACACTTATTGCTGGGAAACAAGCACTTCCCATTTATTTTGGAAGTTTTATTTTTTAAAAGCCCAGCTGCTTGCCACCTGGAATGAGGTCTCAATACATACTAATGTACAATGCCTTTAGACCCTCTGTGGCTTGATATTCCTAAATCTGAATCACACGACCACATAGGGCTTAGGCAGCGCGGCCGCTTCAAGCAAATGATTTCTGTCAGAATGTGGCTTCTGATGATGATGGCAAGGTAAAAATAGCTGCTTTGCTGGGGAACAAATCTGTGATATATTTTCTGCTTAAGTGTTTAGATTTTTATTGATTATGAATTGGTACAACTAGTTGATTTTTTCTTCCTCCTTCTCCAGCAAGGCTCTTCTCAATAGGTGAACAAGAGGGGCAAAAAGGAAAAAAAAGAATCAACACTTTTTAGAGAACTAAGACATGGAATAGAATGGCTAGATTTCCACAGTATGTACGTATTTCAAGAGAAGCTGCCTGTTTTACCAAAGTTGAGTCACGGTGCCGAAAATGAAATACTGTTTAGGAAATTTCACTGTTGAAAATACGTACCTTTTAAGTGCCCAGGTGAACTGAATAAAAGAACACAATATTTTTGAAATTCTGAAGATTTTGATAAAGTTGATAAATGCATGCCATCTTTCTAGTATCGTTTTGTAGCTTTAGTGAACAGCCAAATATTTAGAAACATTAATGACCTACAGTTTCAACAGTGTATTAAAAGAAAATGTGAAAGCTTCTGTGCTCCTTTCATCACCCCAACATCTATTTCATTTAATGAAGTTTGTGGTCACTGCTTCCCTTTTCTGAACGGGAAAATGCAAATCTTTTAGTGACAGTAAATTTGATACAATAATACCAATGTCTTCCCTGCTAGTCAAAACATCCCAGAGAAACCATCCTCCTTGGTGCCACAGACGCCCCCAAAACACACGCACTTTGAAAGTGTTAAATGTGAGTTTTTTTGTGGGCTTGGAGGAGGTTTAAGGGGTATATTTAAGGAAAACTGAAACCAGATTATTATGGTTAGAAATACAGGACGTGTTTAACCCAACCTCCACATATCAACATCCCCAGCTAGATCTGGAGCTGATATGAGAGAAGATAAAGACCTGCAGTGGTACAGCACAGAGGGCTGTTGGCAACTCAGCAAAGAGCATGGACACAAAACAGTGCCAGCCTCTGTTCGGCCACCATTTGTTCGGTTGAGTCTGTCACTTGCTTTCTCTCTGCCTCAGTTTTCTCATCTGTAAGATGAAGGATTCTGTGAACTGAGCTATAAAATAATGCGTTTCTTATGCTCTACAGATATCTGATGGGATTAGATTTGATTGTTGAGAAAGGGCATGATTAGAAACAATATAGCTTGTGATTTTTGTAAACTGAAGGAAAAAATTAGGTGTCTTTTTAAATACGCTGGTTAAGGATCGCTTTATTCTTTTAGAAAATGCAAGTTTAGAGCTCCAGAACTTCCCATGACCTGCTATTTTGTTTTTAACTTATTAATTTTAGTCTTTTAATGAAGTACAGACATACAGACATATTATAAAGCTGAAACAATAAAGTGGAATGAGGAATGAGATTTATAAATCTCATTCTGTGAGGTGCAGTTACTCTTATTACTATTTTTATGAAATCTGATTTAAAAGGAATCTGGGAAGCTAAAGTGCATTTATCAAAATTTCATTTAATTCTTACAACATCCTTGATGAAGCGACTATTATCATTCCCATTTTGTATATGTGGAAACTGAACTTACATAGATAGAAAACTGAGATTAGATTAAGCACATTAAACTTGAGTCAAGTTTACACCAGTATAAGTGTGGGGTTAAGATTTATTCTTATATCTACGCTTCAGCATCCGTGTTCATGACTACTTATTTTTATTTATTTTTAGAAAACAGACTGGGTTTATGTTCCATCAATTAAATTTCTGATTCTTTGAGGGTAGTTTTATGCTTCTAGCAAATACTTAAGAAAAACTCCCACTTTCCTGGTGATTTCTGATAGAGCACAAATAACTGTGAAATAAGATGGAAGATATTTACAGAAGGCTTTGAAGAAGCCCATCACATTTTCTTGCAAGTGAATGCAACCCACATTTCCAAAGACTTGATATTTGTAAGCCCAATGATATGTGTATTATGAATACATTTTTTTTTTTTAAGAACCACACTGTCTGTTAGGATAAGCAAATGCCTCATGTATCTCCCCCGTGTTTCCTTCTTAAGATGTGTTCAAATACCAAACCCCAGTGCTCAGGAGTACTGGACAGAATATTTTCCACTGTAATAAAACAACGCAAAGTGGAAAACAGATTCTTGGTTCGTTCATAAGGAATCTCGATCTATCTATATAGCTTTCTTCATTTTTCTGCACAGAGAATCAACTGATTCATGTCTTATTTCTTCCGTATTCAAGAAAATCATGTGAAGAATGATTTTCATTTTTACCTCTCAGGAAGTGTGCAAATGAGAATATGTGAGCCTATGAAGTCTTTTTAGAAAATGTAAAAAGTGTTAACAAGGCTTGGAGCCTAACAGTAACCTATCAGGTGCTTGTTGAATGCTGAAAAAACTTTCTTACTTTCAGAACTTCATAATTTTCAAGAAAATGCATGACTATGATAACCAAGCTATTTCCAGATGAATTCAATCCTATTAGGTTATGAAACAAAACAATTTACCTAACAGGATAAATTCCATAAATTGGGAGCTGCATGAACCCTCTTTGACTCACTACTGTTTCACTAATACAAAACTTCTCACTCTAAAATGTGCTGAAGCTCACATTAAACTGGCCTGTCTTTCTCCACACTACATGAAGAGTATTAAAATGGAGGTTTTTTAAAATTCATCATTAACATTAAGTAGGCAAATGCCTCTGCAAGTTTATTCTGTGACTTTTTCCCTGGTGCTAAAAAGATGAGTGATTATAAAGTGAAACTTTCAGAAAATCAACTGTTTCTTCTTTCCTAGCTCATGACAAGTGATGGGACGAATACTGGTCTGGCAAGACTCAGGGGACAACCCACTTACACTTTCGTTTGGGGCACAGGCACAGTCTGAGTGGTTGATAGGGGCACCCGGTTGACTGACTCACTTTCAATGCGATATACGAAATTTTGGTCACTCTTGCCTTTAACTCTGTAATGTGGAATCTGATTAACAACAGACTCCTGAAATTGCAATTGAGTGGCACAAGTTGGTTTTGACATAAAAGACAGGCCTGAGGATTTGCATGTCTTTTGCTCCAGGTTCCTTACAAAAAAATGGGAGTCATTCTCAAATTGCTTTTCCAGGGTGCTGAGGACTGGAGTAGATAGTTACCTTTCTGTCTCCAACTCAAGGTATATATATCGCCAGAGGAATCATTCACAGCAAAACGGTCTGTGAGATGCTAGGCTTTTTTTTTTGGCTTCTGGGCAAGGCATGCCAGTCCCTCTGTCTGGTCTTTGACCCCCAAGTATCTTCCTTAGCCATGTCACGTGGGCCTTTAAGAATCAGCTCAACCATTATTTCTAAGTTAGAGTGAATACTATCTCTTGTTAGGTAGAAGGAGATGCTCCAAAATTTTTTCCCCCTAGAACTTGCACAGGTGTCTAAAAAGCACTGCATAATGTGACGTATTATAATGTGAAGGACTATGATGTGTCCTTCCCCAGTGGACCATGAGTATCCAACAAGGGGCAACCAAGTCTCATTTCTATTGGTATCTGCAGCCCTTAGTAAAAGGTCTGACACACAGCACATATTATGTATTTGTTGAAGAACTTAATGTCTTAAAATATTTGGAACTATAAAGTGTTATGTCTATAACAGTGCAGGGCACTGTTTCTTCAATAGAAGAAAATCAGAGATTGATTATTGACCTGAGTCATGCCTCAGTAATAGAAATTTAATTTAATGGATATTAAAGCTATAGAAGTGACTGCAAAGTAAACAATGGTATTTGGCTAAAGAAATCAGGACTAAAATGGAGTTTCAAATGTTACAGTCTAATTTCGTTTCAGGGGATGAATGAAATAAAGGAGAAATTACTGTAAACTAGTAGTCCCCACGTATGGGTACATGCGAGCATCCAGAGCTACACTCGCATATATAAAATGTGTTCAGACGCTCCTGTGCTCAGCCCGGGGGGCTGAGCTTGCAGACTTGCTCACACACCAGGGAGCTGTCTGCCTCTCCAGCAGGTCTCGGGGGTCCTGTACCCATGCTTGGGGTTATCTGTGGGGCAGAGCGGAGTGTGGCTGGCAGTGGTGCCTGTGTATTTTCATCACTAATGACAGGGCCTGGGTACCATCTATACTGTGGACTTTGGGAATGATCGTTAAAAAGCAGACAAATACTGCTGAGGTGGCATTTTTTATTTCAGTCTGAGAGGATAAGAGAGCTCTCTGGGGAGCTGTTCTAAGCCTGCTTTTGAGCAAAGAACCCAGGAAGGGAAGAGAAAACATCCCTCTCTAGTAGTTGTGGCATTTGGTGTTGCAAGCACTAGAACTGGGTACAAACTCTGCATTGGCCCTGACTTTTGGCAAGTTTCCAATCATCCACTTGAAATAGATAAATATATATATAAATCATAGATAATCACTATTATCTATTTTGAAAGATTATTAAACTTTAGTTCTCCATGGTATATCCACCTGAAAATAAAAATTAGTGAACAGCTGTTCTGTATATAAAAGATGAAATATTTTTTAGTGTAGAAGTTAAAAACCTTTTTAAAGACCCATTTGGTCATAAGAATGTAAGCTCCCTAAGGACAGGTCTTGTTCTATCTTGTTCAATATTGTAGTTCCTGGCAGTGTGTGGTCTTTAGAAAATGTCCAGTAAGTACCTGCTGGATGAATAAATGATTAATAAGATGGCTTCAATTTCCTATTTTAATTAGAATCCTACTGGGTCTCTGTGAGAGAGATAGCCAACTATGTGGGACAAAATCAATTCCTAACCTTTTAATCCACTACCCTTCCTTACACATAGTAATTAATTGGTGAATTGGATTTGTTTTCCAGATCTTCCTTATGATCCCAAACACCAATTGAATGGACATTCTACACCAGTAAGCATACATAGTTTACATCTGACATAAGTTAGACATACACATATAGACATGCATGATATGTTCTACATATGCCTACACATGATAGCCAATAACCGAGGGGAAAGTGAACAGAAAGAAATGTGGGGGAAATATGGAATTAGATTTCTGAGGATCAGTAGAGCAAAAGTATGGGAAAGCTCTGTGTCAGAACACATAAATGGGAATATGGTTTGAAAGAATCTCGTTCCGCCACATTCAAACACTGCATGCTACTCCTGACTCTAAACCCTACTCCTGACAGCAAACACTTTGAGACATTTCAAAGGATAGCCACAAAGATGATTAAAGGGCTGGAAGTGGGGCCTATGAAGAGAAGTTAAACAAATAGGGATTATTTATCCCAGAGTAGACAAGTATGACAGGTGCCTTAATAACAGTCTTCATATATAGGAAGGATTATTCCCTAGAGGATGCTGGCTACCTGCTTTTTGTTCTCTACTGAGAGGAAATGGGGAAGTGTTTTAAAAGACAGCATGAAGAATTTAGGGGAGGGAGGGTCTAGAACTTAATTTCAACCAAAACATTTTGCCCATATTAAAGTAGCATATTTTTCTAATTCAATAAAAAATTGTATTTGAGCTGTATGGTTTAGTTTTTTTTTTTTTTTTTTTTTTTTAAGGTACACTGCCTTACCACACTGCATATAAGTTAGAGGTATAGGATCACACCCTTCAGGTGTATGTAAGATAGCAAAATTTTGATGGACTCAGCTGAGATCAGAAAATTGAGGGATTTATATTATAATCCCTGTATATCTAGGGACTGGGTATACAGAAGAACTTTTGAAAATTGTTCTTGTATAGAATACTCACTAAACACATCCACTGATGGTTTTTACCAAAAATAGTCACTTCCTTACACAGGTTTGTTTTAGCTGTGCTTAGTCAACAAAGGCAATCTCTTTGCTCACTGTACCCACCTGCAAATGGCCCCATGTGTAGATGGGCTAACACGGAGGCTTGCAAAGGGATGGTGGACAGAGGGGAGCACAAAAAGCAACCCCAGAAAATGGTCTTAAAGTTGTGTGTAATTTGCTTGTGAAGGTAGGTTTGCAGAGCAACAGAGCAGTTCTATGATTTCTGGTCCGGTGACAGAGGTGCTGGCCTCAGGGGAGGCCTGGGCATTTTCATGACTACGTCACCAGAGGCCAGCTGTGCACGCCTTCAAAGTCACCGCAGAAAACCAAGCTCTGCACAGGGACGGCAGAATTTCCAGACCATCTTCCAAATAAGAGGCCTGATATCCACCTTAAAAAAAACTTTTGAAATACTTAACATGTTGCCTGTAAACATTTCAACCACAAAATTAGTGTAGAGAAAATTTGGATTTCTTCAATGACTATTAACTCATTGTTACTGGCTTGGAGGAATAAATACAAATGCACATCTCTGCATTCGTTAAGAAAAATTTCTTGGTGAAAACGAAAGTTTTATCATCCTCCTTTCACCGGAGACAATTTTACTACTGCTCAGGATTTAGAGGATCAACATAATTTTCTTATTCAGGCAAAAGTCTCAGGTCAGTTCGCATGTGAGATTCAAAAAAAATTCTGAGCACAATTAAAGGTGAGTTAAGGCTCTGGTGGAAATCTAAAGAGCATCAGCAAATCTGAGCACTGCTCAGCTTTTGAATTGCTTTTCTATTTCTCAGTTCTTTTAAATGGTTTTCTATGGCAGGAACATTTTTCTTAATTAGTCACAGCTAATTAGTGTTCTGGCATAGACAAGTAATCAGAAATGTCAGAGCTGCAAGGCTACATCTCCCTAATCCTTTGATAATAATTTAGCCTCCTGGGAGGGCCCGAAGCTGCGGTAAGTAGTGACTGACAATAAGGCAAAATTAGGTGGGCAGCAGACCATTAGGATAGAAAAATAAAAAGCACTACCCAATCCCGCTGAGCACCATCAGGCAACTAACTGCACTGCCAGATGAGGTGCCTGTTTAAGCCTGTGTTGTTAATTAGCTGATTCTACCAGACCTGCCACATATGTCCAGGTGCCTCATGCAAAGATGTGTATTTCTGGGAATGTGCCAAATGACAATTGTGTTCCATGATCACATTTCAAGAATCTAAGTAAGAAGTCCACATATTTCTTGAAGATTCTTTTGAATTATCAAAGAAATAAGATCAACAAGCTACAATACATTTTCTCGTTGAGTTTCTTTCAGGCAATTAGGCACGCTTATCTCAAGTTTCTCAGGTTTTAATTCACCAACAGCTTAGATTCAAATGAGGGCCTTTGGCCGCTCTGAACTGAGTCTGGACTTGCCAAAGCTATTTTGGCACCCACCACACATCAAAAGTAGATCCTTTTATAAATTCTTACACTTACAAATAATAACTTAACATTAAAATAAGGATTATTAACGAAAATGAACCAGACAGCCGTAATTTGAGAGTGGAGGTTTTAAAAAGAAACAAACTTTGAGGGGGGACAAAAAAGAGGACCTAAGGCGTAAGCTCTGTATGGTGTTCACGGAGGCAAGACAACACACAGAACACGTCTGTGAATATCTTCAAAGTCAAAAGCTTCTGCGTGAGCCCAGAAACTGTAGGCAAAACAAAGCAGGAATAGATGCAATTAAAAACCAACAACACCTGTAAAACGATGTGTAAAAACAGTTAAGAAACTCAGCTCTAAAACCTGTGAGATGCAAGATGAATGAAATGTAACAGACAGTGCAACCTTGTCCCTAACTTGTGTGTGATGTAACAATGCTTAAAACATATTGTCTCAAACAGACTGAAGCACATCACTGGACATCGTCCATCGCTTTTTATAGATGGAAAAGGAAAGTGCAGTTCAGATACAGGACTGATATTAACATTTAATTTGGGGTATGGATAAGAAAATTATGGTTGGAAAATAACAAGAGTTAATGATTTACATTTGAATACTTTTCTACAGAGACAAAACCCAAAAGGAATACACCTCATAATAGGCATCGATACTGATCTAACAACTGTCCAGTCACTGGAAAGTAAAAGATGACTGAAAAGAGAAAAACTTTTAAACTGAAATTCACATAGAGAAGAATGTAAATATTAGAATCATGAGAAATGCACGAAGGCAAAGAAGCCTTCAGTCTTGATGGATTCCAGACTACTCCTAATAAAGAGACTGATGACTTACACAAAGGAATTCACCCAAAGGATCTGACCGGCCAAATAGATGTTCTGTTCTAAGTATACACCACCCAGGCTACAACTGAAGGGATAGTTTATCTTATTAACGTTCTATTGATTTCAAGTATTTTTGGGAAATCAACATGATAATGAACTGAATCTTTAAATAAGTTAATAATAGCTAATGTTGATCTTACCAAGCTGAAAAAGTTCTCACATCAAAAAGTTTGCACTTTGGTGTAAAACACTAAAAAAATGTGAGAGCATTTTTGTCCTTTCTTACTTGGGAATCCAGAACAAACAAGAGAATATAAATGCAAATTTAATTTTATTTTGAGGAGCGTATTTACTTGTAATAGTTTCAGCTTTTTCTCCTTTTTATCTTACCATATCTTAAAATGACTACTGAATCCAAGTTATATAGTTAAGGTCAATTTTACCTAAAATGATTAATAAAGAGTTTCTTTACTGGAAAATAAATCTCTTTTCAAGGAAAATTTTTGAGAAATTAATCCTTTATAAAAATACTGTTTGGATGAATATAACTGAATAACTATCATTTAAGGAATTACTTTTAATTTTAAAAGACATGGTAACAACATTAAAAAAACCTCGTTGAGATGAATCTCCTCAACAATTAAGTATTTAATCAGTTTATAACACAAGAGAATGTCTAATCTGCATGATTTACCTATTAAACACTGCACCCTGATGCGTCTTCAGCAACATGAGAGTAAAATGAGACTGCTCCAGAGGGGCTCAGGATGGGCAATGCCCCATAAATGTACAAAGGTTTAGAGAGTTAGGTCAGTTTAGTGTCTGCCCTGGAAAAGATGCACTTTAGTCACCCCTAACTCGCCTGGGTATTGAATGTCCTTGGACATCAGGACGTGACCACAGAGGGTTCTCTTGTGACAATTACTGTGGATATCATTTTTGGTGTACGTCATACTAGAACTACTTTCGAGCCCAAAGATCCAAAGCTGTCAAGGACTATAACCAGCCCCTCTCTGGGCACGTGAGCACCTTGAACTGTGAGAATCTGGGGCCAAACATCAGAGCAGGCTCTATAGGCGGAACGTAAGAGGCAGAAAACCTTTGTTATACTGTGATTGAGATTAGACAAATTGAAGATGATTTTGACTGATAAAAATTGTAAAAAAGCTGCTGATCATGCTGTCTTACACACTGGGTCAAGAGAGAAATCTATAAAGAAGATAAACTTTCTTTTGGCAACTCCATGATCTCACTCATTACAGGAGAGATCCCTTTACCCAGCTAAGATACATTTGAAAAAGTAGTAAATTTAACACGCAGATTGTAGATTTAGCATGTAGCACAAAAAAGCTTAAGAGCTGGGGCCTCCCTGGTGGTGCAATGGGTTAAGCACAGCACTGTGCTTGATAGCACTGTGAAGCTATCCAGAGCCACCAAAGCAGGAGTTCGATTTCCGGCCAGGGAGCTTCCCACATGGTGAGGCAGACCTCTCCGGCCTCGCCCACTGCTCCCCTCAGCAGCAGTGTACTTTAGTCAATCTGCCAGTTCTGCTCCCCACTCTGGTGAATCCTCTCACCACCCCACACCTCAGGCCTACACCCCAGCTTGTATGCATAAATAAATAAATCTTTAAAAAAAAAGCTTAAGAGCAGCTCTGGGGTGCAACACACACTATGTAACCAATCCAGTAATTTAAAAATTTTTTAAAGCATAGCTAACGTTAAGCTAAATTAATCTAGTTGGTTTAAAATCTGGAAGGGATTCTAGAGACCAGCTGGAGTTCTAAACCAGCTCCTTCAGTTTATGTCTATTAACTGCATTGAGTCTTAAAGAGGGGGTAGCATTTCGTGATGTTCTTTTGGATAGTTAATGGCAGAACCGTAGCTGAAACTTCTGCGTGACTGGCCCAGCTCTCCTCCCAAGCACTGCTTTACCATTTCCAGTTTTGCAAGCCTGAAGTTATGGCAGAGACAACATGGACTTAAAACCAGAGAGGCACAATTTCAAGATGATACAACACCTAACAAGTCACTTATCTTCAATAAGTGTGAGAGTCCTTAACTGGAAAATAAAGATAAAAGGGGGACGATAGCATCTAACCCAGAGGATGAGAGATTACATAGAAAAAGCACCTTGTACATTTCTTGGTACGTGGACATGCCTCAGGAATAGCAGGGGTGACAGGTAAGGCTATTACATGTCTGTGATCATTTGAAAAGATGAGGGATGTGCCTTCAACAAACTCAGTTCCTTCGAAGAACAGCACGGATCTGCCATCACTAAGTTATACCTGTTTGTGAAGTCATTTTGTATTTGAAGAAGACAGTATTTCATAAGTTTCCCCACGTATGGAATGAAGTAGAATGTCTTGGTATTGCCCCTACTATCACTTTTTTGATCTTCAGAGGGAAATTTTAGTTTAATACTTACTTTAGTTTTAATATTTCAAGAATGATATAAAAGTCTGAGATCATTCTACTTATGGACTTTAAGATAATACAGACTTCAGTCATCTCCCTCTTTGAAGATAAGAGACATAAAAACTTGCCATGGAGGCTAGAACAACAAAATAGCAATGCCAGGGAGTCCAGAAGCTGGGTCAGGCACATGGCTGTGCGAGTGAGTGTACATGCCCAGCTGTTGGAGGTGCCATTCTCATCTGAAAGTGCACCCCAAACATGAGCCACAAATTTGGGGCCATGGTCAGTTTGCAGCCTTAGTCATCAGCACAAAGATTTCAATGGAACCCTAAGGTATTTCTCAAAGATCAGGAACAATTAAGATGTTTAATTGATTAAAAACTTCTGAGGACAGGGACCACACAAGTAATTAGCTACTACTCTCAGGCAAAGTTTCACAGATTTGTCAATAGCTTTTTACAGGACAGCAGAAAAAAGACCATGTAGTAAAACACGAGTTCTTTTTTTTTTTTAAATGTTGGCTTTGGAGGCAGAAATGAATTATCTGTATTGCAGACTAATAGATTTATCTAAAAACATGGCAGTATATGATATATCCAAACTGAGTGAATTTCATCAGGGTGAAAAGGTTTAAGCTATTTTATTGTATGATCAGAAACTGGAGTTCCTGTACCCAGGTCTGGGTTGGTGAAAACCATTAGTGCTAGCTTACTGGAGAGAGAGAGAGAGAGAGAACGAGAGAGAGAGAGAGAGTGTGTGTACATGTGCGCACATGCATTTTTTCTGCATTTAAAGTTAGGAGGCTGCCTTTCCTTACTTACTCAGGAATTGCTCTAATTGGAATAGCAAGAGTTTGTCATGATGCCTAAATAATATTCTCTTCAATCTTTTCTGTAAAAGAATAAGGTTGCTAACAGTATTTATAGGGTCATTATTTTCAACTGTTTCTTGACACCTAACAATATTATTTTAAGCTCCAGCCAAGTGGATTTCCAATAATTATATAATGTCTCTCAGTAATGATCTGTTGCTTAAGATACACATTCTACTTTACCTTTCAACACATGCTTGATAACCTCTCATTTACTAACTATAATTGAGGCAAATTCAGTCCTGGCTAATTAGGGGCTCTTAGTACCCCCTTATACATGTTATTCTTGATGACATATCAATAGAATGAGAGTCTACTTTTCATTTTTAATTACAGTCATAAAAATGTACAACTTAAAAATATTAGGCTATTTAAGGACATTACAACTATTTTACAAATAGCAAGTCCAATGTTCTACTGAGCTTTTGCAAAATGACAAAACTTTTAAGACCAAAAAAGAATGGCAGCTTGTCAAGAGTCCTTTATAGAAGTTAACCCCAAGCCAAGTCAGATATTTAGTTATGGAAACCAAAGTATGTATATATAACCAGGACAATTAAAGTAGCACATCATTTTAATGTTGGTCTCCTTGTATCTACTTTAGTTAGCTCTGATAGCTTTTTCTGCCACATATAAAGGCTTCAAAAGAAGTTCAGTGAATGAGGAGAGAGGAGGCGCGGAAGTGGGGAAGATCTTTGTGAAGAAAAAAAGTCTATTCCTGCTATGAACTGATGATGGTAACAGGTAAGCCCTGCAGTTAATAGGTTACCACAACAAAAAATGAAAGCTGTTAAGACACATCCCCCCCAACCCCCCCACCCCTGTCTACAAGGTTCTGTGAGTAAATGAATCTGCCTTTTGTTCTCATCATAGAACATGATGTTTTTGCTTCCTCATGAGGAAGAAACGTCATGGGCATAACAGCAACTCAACTTTTCCTTTCCTATTCAACATTTTTGAAAATTACCACATAAGCAAAAAAAGTAAAAGAGAACTTGGAAGTGAAACATATGTTTGTAAATTCAGAGCAATACCAAATGGAAGTAGAAGTTGCTAATATGGTTTCAGTATTTTGTAAAAGAGCCAGCTGGATGAATGATAATTTTTCTACCCCTGCAGGGCATCAAAGCTTTTAGGAAATCATTCTTTTCACACATATTAACACTTAGCTTATTAAAACAGATGATACTTTTATTGTGAAACAGCCCTGGTAGAGGCTAGAAACATAAAGTATGAAAGATAAGACTCATTTTGACCACCAATCTGACAAATAGCGAACCCCCAACAAGACAGACCATGGTGGAGAGGATGACGTAGCAGGACCTTCTGTAACTGCCACAGCTGAAGTGTCACCACGAAGCCCGTGAATTGCTGTTATGAAAACATTTGCGGTAACTTGCATAATTAAATGAAACTGCCAGAAAAGCTTTTCTAAAATGCAGAGAATATGTACATAAATAAATACAGTTCAGAGCAAATATTATATTTCAGAATTAGCATGGTGGTGAATTATGCAAAGGTATGTCACAAGCAAAGTACCATTTGCTTTGAACTGACTGTTAATTACAAATGAATGACAACATTGTTATTGAAATTGACTGCTCTCTTAGTCTCTTTTACACATAGTCAATAAAGGAAACTTGATGATTGTGGTATCTGAAAACCACAATTCCCCACTTCTAGGAGTTGCCATGTCTCAGTGAAGACACACCCAGTGATAGAACCGCAGAGCTCTATCTGTTCACACACTCACTAATGAAATCAAGGGAAAAATGTTTAACAACAGCAGAGTGGAGGTATCTGGTATCTGGTTTTACTGCAGCATATTTCTTTAACAGAAAAACTCTGATAACAGGGGCCAAAGTCGTTACAGTATGATGGGGTGTGTAGAAAGCTGCCAAAGCCAGTGGAATAATGCTGCACACAACAGTAAACGGATTACCGTATTGCTTGTTAAAATTAACCTTAAAAGATTCTGAGACACTCATGTTAACAGTGGCAGTTTTCACGGACAAAAAGCAGCCAATTAAGGCTTCTGTCAGCAGTCAAAGAAATAAAATCATCCACTATGTAAACCATCTAGATGAAAAGGGATTAAGAAGGGAGCACTTGCTTTGCAAGCATACCATCAAAATGCAACTTTGACCATAAGAGTAAATCTAGACAGTGAGCACACCCAGAAAGGGTAGTTACTTACATCAAATAACTTTTCTATGTACATTTCCTCATTGACCTTTTCTCGAAGAATATCCTGGTTTTGTCGAACAAACATAATATAGGTGTCTGCCAGGTCCATTCCTGGTTTCTGTTGTGAGGGAAAACGATGGGGAATAAAGCAATGTCAGGTCTTGATTGTAAAAATATTATTTAATCAGCACCCTGGAAAATTATTCATTGTATCATTTGGAAAATTACACCAGCTAAATATGCTCAAGCCCAAATCAACAATGAACACCTCCAGTAAATTATGTAATTAAAGTAAATAAAAGTTCATTATTAATGTCTGTAACTTGAGGTCATGGTTATTCATCATTATTAAAATGATTAGAAGTATATGGTTGTAATCTAGTAGATATCTTTAAAAAAAAAGGTTATCTTGAAAGGTCAATATGCCAAGCAGTATAAATGAACAAATTAAAAAAAATTCCCTTGGGCAATAATCATGTCCTAATTGCAAATACAGTTTACTTATTATTTTCTCTGTCTGGATTATCCATTTCTATTAAAAGTGAAAATATTAGCTTTACTTGGGTTGCTTTCTTCAACCTAAGTAAAGGAATACAAATGAAATTTTCTTATTAACTGGAGTAAAACATTATTAGGAAGAGATTGGGTAAAAAATCAATTTATTAAGGTAAACCATAAACCAAAACTTTGTAGATTCCCTAGTGCTTTTACTCATTGATATTTATCAATACTATCTTAAGGATTTATTGTTTTAAAAATAATATCAATGAACTAGTGTCCTATAAAAAGCCAAAAGTGAGGAATGGAAAACTATTCAAAGTTATCTCACATTTGGTATCTTCCAATGTGGAGGAGATAGTGCCATAATATGGGACAAAGACCTGGAAGTTTCCCCAAAGAGTTTTCATTCTAGACTTAGCATTAGTTCTTTCTTGCATTTCAAATAGCTAGACTATCATGGAAATACTTATTTTCTGATCAACACCTGGGGCTGATTTACACACTGTCTTGTGTTGTTCAACTGATTAGGATATGGCTTTAATAATAAGATGGTAGAGTTCATGCCCAAATTGGTCAGCTTGTCATCATTTCATAGCTATAGAATGCATTTATATTCACCATCAATATACCCATTTTGTAAATATTGCAAGGAAATTAGAGGAAAAAGGATATGGATCTTTTAGCTATTACTGCTTCAGGAAAAGCAACGGAAAGTATATGTTGGAATGATTCCAACACTGGAAGTGCCATCTCCTTAAATGAAGGCCAGAAAGTTCTTACTATGTGTTTTTTCCTGGTGGATGTGGGAGGAGTGTATCTTATATACAATGATAACACCGCCCATGTCCAAATTCCATTGCACAGTATAGGCAATGGTATATCTCACTGATAAAAAATAATCTGTTATTTTTTTTGTATAACCAAATTATTTTTAGACAATGAGAATCACAAAGATTTTACTGCTCTTAAAGGACAATATATACAACATAAATTCATGGATCCTTTCAAACATAATCCTGAAAAACAAATTAGGGATCAATTATAATTTGAAACAAACCTCATTCTTTGTATGCACTCCCCCACAATTTATCTCCTCTTCAAGAGCACCCATATATTGGGCCTCCCTGGTGGTGCAGCAGTTGAGCGCTGCGCTGTGGAGCTGTCGGCAGCGCACGATGCGAGTTCGACGCCCGGCCAGGGAGAATCCCACATGGTGTGGCAGACCTCTCCTGCCTCGCCTGCTGCTCCCCTCAGCAGTGTATTTCCGCCATTCTGCCTGTTCTGCTCCCCACTCTCTCTGGTGAACCCTCTCGCTGCCCCACGCCTCTGGCCTGTACCCCAGCTTGTATGTATAAATAAATAAATCTTTAAAAAAAAAAGAGCACCCATATATGATGTACATTAATATATTACAAATCTAATGGAGAAAACTGATTCCTTCACTTTTTCCCTGCATAATCCTTATAAGCAATATTTGAAAGGATAATCCAGAGAAGTATAAACTGCTTTTTTCTTTTTTGGGGGGCAATATACATCAGCTTTTCTAGTGAAGAAGGGAGGTGATTTATACAAAGATTAGTAACTGCTGTTAATACTTACAGACAACTATCCTTAAATTTTTTCTCTACAGGTCTCTCAAATTTCGTCAAAACACTGAAAGTGAGAACACTTAGAAAATACACAGTGGCAGAATGAAAATGACTGGAGAACAATTTTCTATACATAATAACAAGTTAGCACAGCTTCTGAGTTTCAGCCAGGTGCCAGGAACTGCAAGGAGGTTGAGCAGAGCCTAGCAAAACCAGGAGATGAAGACCAGACAAATGAGGGGCTGCCTTCTCCACTCTTACTTCCCACCCCGACATTTTTTTTTAACCACCTTTTAGGAGAAAATTGTGCTTAGAAATTTATTTGGGTCAATCACTTGACCCATCAAACTCACTGGCAACTTAAGTTATGGCTGAAGGACTGGAGAGTTATGACTTTAAACACCTACTGTAGATTCTAAAGTCAATTCTTTTTCTGTTTCCTTGATCATTTTTGAGACAATATTAGACAGCATGAAACACTGTTCAGGAAGAGTTTATCTTCCACTATCTAAAACTAACAAACACTTACAGTTTTAAGCCTAAAAGAAAACTAAGGGCTATTCCTGTTGGCAGACTTGAGGGATATAACACTGGAATCCGTAAGCTGAAGCACTTCCACAACTTTCAAAGGACATAAGAATCGCTGGCTGAGGGTGTGCGGGAAAACTCATGTAAAAGTTTATTTTAAAATGAAGTATTCCTTCTTTTTTTGAAATTACACGTTTTCTTCCTCTTTTGGCAAATTAAGACCCACTTGCCTGGAAAACAAAACCTAGAATTCTTACATTCCTCATTAGCATTCTTTCTTCCTTTATCTTTGAGCTGTTTATCTATTCTTGAAACTGTGACATATGGGAATTTCACACCTAGTGAATATATTTTCATGTAGCTTGTGGCATGCTACGATAATCATTAAAAGAATATACACAAGAAGAGTAGCTGCAACAGCTGGTGACATTTACCAATTAGAATCATAGTTCTTTAAAACACTTTATCTTTCCTTTGCGGTATGAAGGGTAATTATCTCTGATAAATTGCTGAAAAAGATGTAATTTTCCTTTTAAACAGTTTCTACTTATAGTACAAATGTGTTTGGATAGAAAGCATTATCGCTGGTTCAGTGCTTCTTTGTGCAAAGATTGTTTTATGGTAGGAAAATTTACATACTTTGGAAGTTACTGCATCTAATTCCATTATTACAAATTGACTTAGGAAATGAAGTTTGGTTAAAAAAACAAAAAACTGAACACACTCGGTAGAGTTTTTACTTTCTGGTGCATAAATGAAAACACTGCATGTGACTGTGTGGCCGAGACAATGTGGTCCCAGAGACAGCATTGCTCTGAGCTCTGGATGTACACCTGGCTTGTCAAAGGAGCTGTCTGTAAAACTTTAACAACGTGGATTTGGATGAGTATTTATCAAGAACACTATGTTCTAGAAAGCTCTATTTAGCAGTATTTTCTACATTGGTAGTTACAGATTTCTTAATGAATATAAAAAATAACAATCAAAAACCACAATGCAAGCATGCATGTACTGTATTCACGACCATTTACACAGAAAAAAATGCCTTTTTTCATACACCCACTTCAATCGCTGACCTCTTCAGCTCCTCAACTATTAACTTCCCTTTTTGTTTATTTGGGTAGCAATTGCTAAATCAAAACAGGTGTTCCTGAGTTACTTCTTTCTAATTCAGATAAGAGAGAATTTGGCTAACACATAATAAAAAATTTCCTGTTTTCCCGTGAGCAGAAAGCAAGCAATAAATACGAAAGCAAGTGAAGGATGGTAAGGTGAGTTCCTCTGACGATGGCTGCCTTAGTAACAGAATCCACTGGTGAGTGAATGAGTTTAAGGGAGGGTGCAGACAACAGCAAATTTTTTTTTTTAAGCGTTAATCACTAGTTAACCTAGTGAGATGAACATGCTGCTTAAAAAAGGAGGAAAAAATTCCTTGTTAATTATACGCTGCAAATGCTCTTACTTCCTGCTGCTACACCTAATCCCACAGGTGCAAGTTTCGCTTTCCCCATTCATGGGTAGGTGGGTGCAATGCTTCAGTCACTGTTCACAGCAGCAGAGCTGGATAGAGAAGCAGCCGCTTAACCTTTCACTGCAGGTTAAAATACACTATGCAAACACTGTCGTGGTGTCTATTTAACAAGGAGACAAATCTTTAAATACACTATTCCAGTCCCAAAGATTAACTGGAAGCTACTTTATAATTGATTTAATTCGAAAGTGCACATCTCATAACCTAGAGTAGCTTGCCTTGGAGAAACAATCAAGAATGGAACTGTGATATCCTGATTTGGGATGATCTACATGCCTTATAAATAAAATACCTGCATCTGGTCATTGTTGTCATTTGGAAAGAAAAGGATCTTTTAAGTCTGAAAACAATAGCCTGTTCTGTCAATATGAAATTATAATAGGGATGATTTATATCTCAACTCAGGCATTTCAGGTTCAGCAGCAATTTATAATTGATCAAGGAACAAAGGACATAATTCTACAAGCACATAGTTTATCCCAGGTATTGTTAAAATATATTTTTTCTTTCATTGGTTAATGTATCCTCTATTACTTTGGTATTTAAGCAGCAATTTCTGTGTCTTTATATTTAAACAAAAATGTTCTTAAAGTCAAGCTTTTCAAAAGCATTTGGAGTACTTTAAGGAAGTTACATGTTATCAAGTACTTAAAAATAGAAGTTTTCCTGACAACTATAATGATTATATTATAAAAAAATATATTTTACTAAGGGGCCACAGCCACTTTCTTTTTGATGAATTTGGCAGTATAAAACAATCAAATAAAAATTCCATTAATTTTAAAGAACAGGGTTCTTTAACACTGTTAGGCATTTTGACTCCAATTGGAAGTAGAACATCCTGAATGAAAATGGGCTCACATCCTTTTGAAAACATCTTCTAGACTTGGTGGCATGTTATATGTGTGTTTTAAGTGTGTCCATTTCATTCAGTCCAACATTTCCCAGAGTTCTTGCTCTGGTTAAGGGTCTCTATGTGCTTCCTGTGAACACAGTTAGTACCAAATGTTATAAGAATATATCAAAATCAGGTTTAATTAATGTCTTATAACTCAGGTGTTCCTTTTCAATTCTAAGTGTTCACACGAATGCTTCATGTTCTTTCTTCAAAGTAGTGACATAGTTTATGTAGTCTTTGAGCTGTGCATGTTCAAACATTTTTATTGTATCACTGGAAAAATGCTTCCAAGAAGGTGGTTATTTTATATATTAAAAGGGCCACTGAATGACAGTTCACAATACTAGCCTGGAGTAATCAAGGAAGAGAGGTAGATTTTCAACTGAGTTTTATGGACTCAATATTGGTTTTATAAGCTCTTGCCCATTTGAGACTATGAGCATTAGTATCTCTTTTGTTATTCTTGATCTAGAATAAGGATCACTGACATCTCAGAGTATAGAGGAATAGCTGCCGCTGTAGCAGACAAGGATAGGACAACTGGGTGTAAACTATTATTTTCAATGTTGATAAAGGTATTAAATCACAGTTTAAAATAATGTCCACTTAGCCTTTGTCTCATCTATCTATAGTAGTTAGGATGTCAACTATAGACACTATACTGAAAACCTGAAGAAGTGAAAATAAAACGCTGGGGGTATTATTTCATGCAGCTCATAAAATGTCAATAGACTGCCATGGATTTACTCAGCCTCCAATTTGGAACCATTCAGATTTTGGGTAAGAGATACCTGAGAATGCTAACAAGTTCGATTCCAGAATCAAGTAGTTGTGGATTTACTAAATGACAGGGAAGAGGCAGACAGGAAAAAAATAAAGGCATGAAGATCAGAGAAGCAAACTGTGTAATACATAACTCCCCCAGCTCCTGTGTAAGTAAGATTCGGGTTAAGACTCTGACTCTGGTCCCGGGGTGCCTCTCTCTCTCTCTCTCTCTCTTTGTCTCTCCAGGTGAATATGTCCCAGTGGGCAGTTACTCCGTTCCCCATGTTCTGCCTGGCTCTCATTCTGACGTAAAGCACTGAGTATTACAGTGACCTTATCTGAATAATAAACAGTATCAGAAGCAGGGAAGCAAAAAAGAAAGAAAACACCACTCTTGCTAACCTGGCCAACTGGAACCTTTGAAAGTCACCACTGATATGCAAGCTGTTTAATAATATTCTAAAGTAAAAGAAAAAGCAACGCAAAACAATCACTGTGGGGAAGGCAAATGGTTTTGCCTTTGGAAAATGGCCACAATTTGAAGCCGGGGCTGGAAACTGCTAAAGAATGCTTGGGAGCAGAAAGTGTCAGTCCAGGGAGAAGCAACAACAATCCCATCTACCAAGCACTTTCACGCTAATATGCTCTTTGAGTCCTCACAGGAACCTAGTGAGGGAGACAGGAGGGGGATTATTCTATTATTCTCTCTGTGCAGGTGGGACAATGGAAGCCCATAGTTCAGAGCGGGGCAGGGGGCAAAGGTGGGGCATGAGCTGAGCTGTGCGACTCCCATCCAGGCCATATGACACAGAGCTGAATTCTAGTTCTATTTGGGGAGTTGGATCTCAGACATTACCTGGTCATTTGTCCTCCATAACACAGAAATATTGAGTACCCCATCTGGCAAACAGTGGAGTGGTTTCTACAATTATGTATCAATTTGCCAACCTTCAAATTTTTCAGTTCTGTCTCACACTAGTTTTTTAGTGACGTTCCTACTTCTATCCCCCTGACTGATACAAACTGAGGCTTTTCTTTCTATGTGGAACCTCTATATATCAAATAAGATTATCTTTTCTCAGTATTTTCCTCCTTTAAGGGTGACAATCCAATTTCCTTTTTTTCTTCATAAGCCACTATTTCCAGATTCCCTTAACTATTCTGGCTGCTCGCTACAGGAGCAAGTAAAAAACTGTTTAACATACAATAAGTCTAAAAGAGATACAATTCTATCTCCATTTTATAAACTGGTGTCCACAAGAGTATCTGCATTATGCACAAACTCATCCAACTGTATACATTAAATACATGCATTTTATTTATTTATTTATTTTAATTTTTATTGTTATTTATGTCTTTTACATTTTGTATTCCCCTTGGGTCTTGGGTAGCCCACCACCAATTCACCCGTGATCCATCTCCATGGTCCCTTGTGTTCTTTTCTATTCCATTTTGTGCCCTTATCTTCCCCTCCCCCCCCACCGCTGAGTGTCTCTCTCCTATTTGGTTTCCCTATAGTCCTGTTATAAGTGAAACCATTCGATATTTTTCCTTTCCCTTCTGGCTTATTTCACTGAGTATGATTCCCTCTAATTCCATCCATGTCGCTGCAAATTGCATAAATACATGCATTTTTTAACATACACATTACACCTCAGTAAAACTGTTAAAAAAACAAAACAAAAGAAACTGCTGTCCAAGGTCACACAGACATTAAGTGAAGGAGCAGACTCAAACACAGGCAGTCTGACCCCCTGGTCTGCAGTCTCTGTCTCCACAGCTCCAGATTATCTCAATTTTAAAAATTAGAAGCTTCTCCAAACTATTGTCTCTGATGATTTTTCACCTAACTTTTTAATATACACTGCTGCCAGTTACATCTTCCCTATAGAATATTTTTGGGGGGGTTGGCTGGAATAGAATACTTTAATCTTACTGAAGTTTACCTTCTGGCCTAGCATTTTTGTCTGTAAATCTGAAGTGAACATTTTTATCCTGGTCTTGCATCTTATATACCAGCTCTGTCTCTCAGGTCTGAATTCCCTTCTATGATGACGCCCTTGTTTCAGGTATTGATTTTCTAGGATGTATAAGTTCTTTTCCAGGTCTTCTGATGGGCTGTGACTGTACAGCCTTCCCTCCCCCAAGAGTGCCTCTGCAGGAGAGGGCTCTTTAGGCAAGAACAGATCTAAGAGACTATCCAGAAGGATACAGTTTGTCATCTTGATCAGAAACACAACAGCAGCAGAGTAAGATATTGGAACTTCTATTCAGGAACATGTTAATTTTTTTCTATGTATGGTTTTTAATAAAGAAATATCCCATTTTTATAAAGAAAGGTCTTCTTATAAAGATGACATTATGTTCATAACATGTTACACGTTATGGCTTGATTTGAGTCATTTTCTGTTATTAACCTTTA
This sequence comes from Scalopus aquaticus, assembly GCA_004024925.1. Lineage (NCBI taxonomy): Eukaryota > Metazoa > Chordata > Mammalia > Eulipotyphla > Talpidae > Scalopus > Scalopus aquaticus. The sequence goes on along the minus strand of PVIJ01004980.1, from coordinate 47,649 downwards.
CACCTTTTAAGCTGTGCCATAATTGCAAGGATTATCTAATGATAGAATATATAGAATTCCCCCTCTTTTGTACCAAAAATGCCACAATATTCATAGATGATTTATATTTCTAATGTTTAACTTTATAGAAACAATTATATTTTTTAATTACAAAAAATGACAGTTTTACTAGAATATATTATTCTCTATAGAATTTTTAAAACTTAATTTTCTCATATTTGAGGCAACCCTTTTGGGATGCTGTCTCTTCGTTGGAACTGGACAGATATCAAGAACTCATAGAATGATAGATGGTCAGTTAGAAGAACTAAATGGCAAACTAATTAATTTGTTCACCCATTTTGTAGATGACTATATAGTGACTGAAGTCACTCAAGTGAACTATGCCCAGGATCAGAGTTAATCCAAGTGCTTATTGAAACATAAAAGGAATGAAAATTTAGGTATTCATTTCTAGGCTAGTGCTATTTTTTAAAAAGATTTATTTTTTTATGCATACAAGCTGGGGTGTAGGCCAGAGGTGTGTGTGTGGGGGGGTGACAGTATTCACCAGAGGCAGAGTGGGGAGCAGAACTGGTAGATTGACTGAAACACACTGCTGAGGGGAACAGCGGGCGAGGCAGGAGAGGTCTGCTGTGCCATGTGGGAAGCTCCCTGGCCAGGTATAGAACTTGTGCTGCAGTGGCTGGATAGCTTCACAGTGCTGAGACTTAACCCCTTGCACCACCAGGGAGGCCCAGTTTTTAAGGCTTTTTTGATGATTTTGACAATTTTAACTACTGGTCAGATTTTTATAGAATGTGGCTTTATTGAGATGTGTCTGATATTTTTCTCACAATTAGACTTGAGTTACAGGTTTTTGAAAGGAAGACTGACATGATTCGAACTTTTGATATTAATGTCAATCAGTGACTGAGTAATATTTGTCAGGTTTCTCCAGGATGTTTAGTTTCCTCACATGACTTTTACACTGTGCTCTTTGGCAGTCACATGCACAGCTTGCACTTAAGGACTGGAGAGTTACGCTTCCTCCATGGGAGTGAAGTACTTAAGTTATTTGGAATTCTTTCTGGAAGATTTGTCTTTTCTCCCCATTTTTTTGTGCATCCAGCCATTCCTTTTTCTTGGTCTAGGTTAATGGATATTTATTTTACACTTCATGATATAATCCAGCACTACTTATTTGCTCAAACTAATTTGGCTCAGGCTACTGGAAGCCAATTTGGTTGTCTTCTATGTCTGTGACACCTCCATGTCATTGTGGGCCTTTTCCTAATACTTCCTTTCTTTCTGTCACTAGGATATGCTCTAGGACCATCTTGTATAGATCCTATCCTAAGCCAAGTTATCAGCAATTCCTACAAGGAGCCCTGGTCCATTTTACTGGAGATTAGAAACCACGATCAGGGGATAAGGTGTGCTTATTGGATGTTGCAGTGTGTGTTCAGACTCTGAACAGCTTATGGGCAGAAAATGTGTATTTTCATCATGTATGAGCAGAGTCTAGCACTTTGTGTGTGTTAAATAAATATTTCACTAGTGGGCTCAGTAAAGAAATCAAGAAAGTTTAATACAGAAAATAAAATTCCCCAGAAAACACATTCCATTGAATAGCTACCATATCTCTTGGGAACAGGAGGTACGATAATTATCATCAAATATTTAAAGAGCTATCATACAGAAGAGGGAGGTAGAATTCACAGAGGTACAGAATTTCTAGACACAAGACAGGCTGCCTTATGGTTTGCCTGTAATCACTTAAAATATTAGGATAGTCTGAATAAATATTTGTGAGACATATTAGGGAAGGGGGCTTCCATATTGAAAAGGAAGGTGAATAAGCCACTTTCTGTATCTTTCAACTGTGAAGTTCTATCGGGTGTAACAGCTATGAAACAGGGTTAAATTAAGAACTCAAAAGTCCTAAGCACAGGAATAGCTATGGTGCCCCATTCCATTTGTAATTAAAAACCCAAATCATACTACACAATACCTGTTAGGAAGTGTAACAAAGTTCACATGTTCCCTTGATTACTTGCCTCTTTCTAAGGTAGCGGATGTAAATCTTTCACCTTAATTCTCCCTTTCTCTCTTATGATGCTGCTTTGTAGGACCCTACATGTGTGATTATTTCTATTCTTTGCCCAGCACCTATTTCCTGTTTCTAGGTATAAAGAAACACTATGCCTAGCCTTCTTTGGGGGTCACCTGTAAAACGGAAAACCCTGTTCCAAAGATACTCCATGAAAGGTAAGAAAGTCTATGGCCTTTTCATACAAAATGCCCATTTATACTAACTTTGATGGCAAGGAATTTGGGGACTACCTAGTCCATAGTATACATTGTGGTTACTCATTTAAAAAATAAGAGCCATCTATAACTAATACACAAAGCTCTCTAGTGCTTAAATCACGAAGATAATGGCAATTGACAGATGAAATGTTCCTTGAGAAAAGTCTTAATCAAAGATGAGATGACATATACTCCATCTAATTTTAAGTCTTTTTTTCACTGTGTTCTTCTAATTCTTTGAAAATTGATATTGATATAATGTATATATACATATACCAAAATATATGTGTGTGAGAGTATGTGTGTGTGTATAAGCAGAACGTCTTAGGCCTTGATCATAAATTTGATAATAGAATTTAAGGCACAAAATAATTTGTTGAGATGATCAGTTTTGAAACACTGCACTAACTTGCTGATTATATTTACCATGTGAATTTTCCCATTGTAGCTAAGTAAGTTTCATCATGTCCTCTCACGGTATTTCAATCTTTGAACAAATTTACAGGTTATGAGTGATTTCCCAAGAATTTTGTGAAAAACCAAACGTTAAAATAAGTGAATATTGATTTATAACACGTTTGTATTTAGAAAACTAGTTCCTTGATTTAACTGGTTCATCTTTATTGTTACTTTAACTCCTATAAGAAACCTGTTACAGCTTTCAGATAAAAGGAAGGTAGAGCGAGAGCAGCTTTCTATAAATAGTGTGAGGCGTTTGCTACCCCATTCCGGCATGCTCTCACTCCCCTCTGCAACTGAGGTGACATGTTCGCAAGATGAAGTGACCTCCAGAAGTTTCCAAGTTACAATGGAAAAAGTACACTGAAATAACCTTGCCAAGCCTTGTTATGAGGGTTCATACTTGCTTAAGGAAAATAAACTACTCCCTGAGGGAATGGACCTGGTTGAAAGATTCGAAATAAACCTGTGGTGAATGATAACTATTAAGAAAAAGAATTCTATGTAGTTTGAAAAAGTCAATTAAAAAATACTTACTGGAACATCAACATATTTTGCCGCTGCTTTCACCTTCATTGGAAAAGAAAGAGAAAATTGTGAGAATTATTTCTGTCACTGTTCGATAAGTACGGTAACAGCAGTTAAAAGACAGCAGAAGTGAACTTCAAATACTCACAGTGAATGAAAGGATGGATGAAAAGAAAGTGCCTTCATCATATCTCGAGAGCTTCGACAGCACCCCTTCCAGCACTGAAACAAACTAGAGCACATGGTTTGGGTATTCAGACAGAGTATTGCTGTGCATACAAAACAATAACAGGGCAGAAAACAAGTCCTGGCCAACATATGCCACAACCCAAAGACCCACAATGTATAAAAGAAAACTGACAGCCGAGGGGTGAACTGTAGTGCTTACTCTCTCCTTCTGCAGAGGAACTCTAAGATCCTTTCCCATTATTGCAAAGAATACATAGTTTTATGATTAGAAAAAAAAGAATGTAATAGAAGTCTGGTCACTGTATATGTCAACCAATATAAACCATTAGTAAATACTTGAAGTTCCTGAGATGATTCCTTAAAACAATTTCCAACTTCAATACAGATACCTGGAAGTAATAATGGTCAAGCTGAGTCAATTCCTTTCCATCATGTGTCACTTGACTATTCCCCAACTTTTCCTACGGACAAAGAGGTTGGATGAAACAGAAGAGGGAAAGGGGTGCATAACATCTGAGGTTCTTGTAACATTGAAATGAGGTTCTACGTTAGTTAAGCAGGCAGTTACTAAGTAGTTCTAAACGAAGCGCTTCTATAAAGATCAGTCTTATTTCAGCTTATAAAGTAGTTGGGGAGCTAAAACAGATACATACAATGCAGGGCACAATGGAAAGAGCGCTAGAGGGAGAACGTATATCCTGATTGTCTCTACGTGGGCTCAGGTCAAACACTGAATCTCTAGGTTCTAGGTCCCTCTTATAAAGTGGGGTGGGGGTGGAATTCAAATTCACCTCTAAAGTGTTCCACATTTCTAAAACTTCTTATATTTCTATGAAGTGAACGTTAAGACATGTATACTGTAATAAAATTGAAAGTGTAGGGAATTTTATCGAATGGAATATGCAATCTGGCAGAAAGATAAATGAATGGAAGATACTAATAATAATATCCTACCCTTCATATTTCCTCTTTAGGACTAAAATAATATGCACTATTGACAAATTACACACTCCCAAAGGGAAAATACTGACAAGGTTTTTTAAATACGAAAAGGGAAATTAACGAAGGCTGGTTTTTGTTCACATAGCAGCTTCTTCAACAAAGTGATAATAGTTCTAGGGACACAGCTTATTGGTCTCTGGTGACCAGAGAACTCGCTGAGAGTGCACAGGAGATAATATTTTCTCTATGGTTGGTCAATTACTGCAAAATAGTTTATGCAAAAGAAACACAAACTTCCCTATAGGTTTCTCCATCACATCATTGGCGACATGATGTAAGAACACAGAAACAAAATACTGCAGGCGGCTGACTAAAATTTTATTTTTAAAGACTGAGGATTATGTATGGCTAGTCAGTCATCCTAAGGGATACAAGCAGCAAAAAACACAAAATTACAAATTGCTCACAACTAAAAGTCAATTTAGCATTTTCTTCCTGCCCATTAGGATTTCTTACCAATCACAGCTGACTAACTCAACTTGATGTGGTTTACAAAGACCCAGGGGACCAATACTCCAGGGTAACGTCAGGCCAGGGGAAGGGAATTCCAAACTTAATGGCTCTCTGTGGAAAATGCCTTGTCTTTTGTAACTCAAATCTTGAGTGCCAGTGTGTGCTGGGTGATCTCATTTGTCACGAGGAAAGTGAGAATCGCTATGGTGACAGATAGCTCCAACCAGGGAAGGCTCTAGCACGGCTCCTGGTTCTCGGTGCCATTTAGTGAGTATATATTTATGGGTGTGAGTGATGCTGAGGGTCAAGGCAAGGCGGAGGCAGGAACCCCCTGGAAGGATCCAGATCTCAGTTCAAGTTGTAGCTCATCTACTCTCCGGCTATGAGAAAACAGACAAGCCATTTAGCTTCTCTAACACCATTGTACTCATCAGGAAAGTGAAGAAAATGACAGCCAGTCTGTCCATTACAAGAACGGTGTGAAGATCAGTGGATAGGCTTATGTGAAAGGACTGTGAAAACAGCAAAATACCAAAGAAATACAAAGAATTAAAATGATGGATATTAGCTAAGTCACTCTCCATTATATAAGTTAAAACCCTAAATACGTCCAGTCCCATCTTATGGGGGGTAGCCTTAGGATGGTTCAGCAAAATGGAGTTAAATTGTTTGGTTATCAGCACTGGTCTCAATTTATTTAATCAACATGTGGCGGGAGAACAGAGTTGAGGCTGCCAGACAGAAGAGCACATTGGAACACCTTCTGCTTGCAGGCCATGTGGCTGAGAGCAGAGGAGGAAGGAGTTAAGATGTTCCAGATCCAAAACCCATACTCGTTACCATCAAACCACAGACTTGAAAGCATTAACTGAGCTAATTCATGTAATGTGCAAACAGTAAGGGTTCAATAAGTGCTATTCCATTCTAACTACTGAGTACGTAATATGGGAAATAAATACAACTCTTCCCCTCCAGAAACATAGGTACAAATGGGACAGACACATGACCCATGACAGAAAAAAAGGCCCCGACAGACCAGCAAACAGTGGAATGAAGACTGGCAACCCTCATGGACAAGGTGACCCAGGGCCGAGCCCTAAGAGAGCAGAAATGGAGAAAAGGGCACATGGACGGCCCAGGGGCAGGTGAATTTAGGGCAGAAGTTTTCCCACGGTGGCAACCAGTCTTCTCTTTCTGGGAAGTCTTCTAGGTGGACCTGGGGTCTGCTTGCTGCCTCTGTGTTAACATTCGTTGCTGCCTTTTTAACAATAGTGGAGATCCTCTCCGTGGGTTCCTCCCTACCCCCAATGGCCCCCGGAGAGGCGCGCTAGGGCAGGGACTCTAAGCGCTTACACGGCAGTGAACAGCGAAGGCGCCCCTGGGACCAGGCTGCGGAGCTGCTGCTCCTATAGGATCATTTTCTCTGTAAGATTTTTCTCCAGGCTCACCGCGGTCAAAGAGCTACCTTAACAACCAAATTCTATTAACATCAAGATTGACTGATAATGATATATTTTCCTCCTGGCTTTTAATTGCACAAAAACAGCAAGATTCCAAGAAATCCAGTTAAACGCTGGGTTTCGTTGCTGTGTCTTTAACTGCTTCCTGTGAACTTTCTTGCACAGCTCAGGGAGTATATAAATACTTATGGGTTTGCCTTGTGCTCTCTGCTCTCCTGAGGGTGTCGGGTTGGGATGAAACACTGTAATCTCTTTGTTTCCCTTCTCTTTATTGTGGATGCCATTTACTGGGTTTGTTTGAATAATATTTAATACCTAAAGTCTGTCTGGGTAATTACCAACTTTGCCTGGGATGCTTATGCTGAAGGAAATGAAAGATAAAAGCACTTTGAAATGACTGGTAGACTGAAACATGAAATATGCTACAAGGCATGTGAGTTTACATTTCCTGCTGAATTTTAACAGGATATAGGATTCATTTTCCTATGCATGTGGAAAGTAGAAATACAGATCTCAGAAGGGCTAGGGAAGATTCCAGCTATGGTTTGGTGGACTCAAAACCCAGTATTTGCATTTTTGGCTGTGATATTTCATGAAATAAACAAGGCATTTCACAATAGTGTAAGTTATAAGATCTTCCACAGAAAAGATAGTCATCCATAAGACTGATCATGAAAAGCTAGTTTTGGGGGGAAGGTAGCAGAGCTGGAGATATCTATTAGCTGGTATTGCATTTTTGTTTGGTGAGATCAGAAATAACCACTATTGTTAAAAAATTCACATGGAATCAGAATATAAGGGACTGGAGGAAAAAAGTTTCCTTCTCTGCAACAGAATGTTCATGCTAAGATCAATGCAACTGTTTCTACTCCAGCTTCTTTTCTCTACCTGTGGCCTCTTTGAACCTTTGTTCTCACTGACTCCTGAAAGGTCTTTCTGGGTTATGTACATCTGTACTAAGGGTGGATAGTATTTGAATATGTACAGAACATATTTATTTATAACAGATCTTATTCCTCAAGGTGTCTAAGAAAACAGCACATCCACCCCTGAGACTGGTAAATTCTCCACAATGTCTTCTCTTATTGTTCCTTTTCCCCTTGCCCTCCAAAGTAGTGCCCTGTCTTATTTTGTATTTCATTCTACCCATAGATTGTAATAGTGTATGTTACTCCTTTCAAACAAACACTTGAATTTAAAAAGATGTCTTCTGAATATATGCCTTGAATCAAGTCAAAGAGGTAAAATGTAATCAAAATGGTTTGATCAGGTTAGGTTGGGGTAGATATTTTAATTATATCATCTAGGTAGTCTGGTTAGATTTGTCCTCTGTCTTATTCTTTTTTTAAAAAAGATTTATTTATTCATACAAGAACTGGGGTGTAGGCCAGAGGTGTGGGGTGGTGAGAAGATTCACGAGAGACAGAGCAGGGAGCAGAACAGGCAGATCGACTGAAGTACACTGCAGAGGGGAACAGCGGGCGAGGCAGGAGAGGTCTGCTGCGCCATGTGGGAATCTCCCTGGTCGGCAATCGGACTCGTGCTGCAGTGGCTGTGAAGAGCTTCATAGGCTGAGACTTAACCCATGGTGCCACCAGGGAGGCCCCTCTGTCTTACTCTTAAGAGAAATTCAGGGGAAAACATCCTAGGTTATTGTAAAGGAAGTGTGTGTGTACACATGCTTACACATAGTTACACACATATACATCTATATTGACCTATAAAAGGTTTCTCCCACTATCTGTAAGTGGAATGTTCCTATTTACTATATTTGGTAGGTTGTTTATTAGGTCTGGGATTTCTATTACCATTAATTTATAAGGAAAAAATTTTAATATTGCCAGGCCCCTCAAACAACGTACCAAATCATACCAAATAGGAACATTTTACTTTTGAGGGTGGTGTAAACCTATAAATATCTACTCAGTAAGAAAATACACTCTTTCCTAATCCTTTATTGCAATAATTGAGTAGTTAGTAAGTTCAATATATTGTTAGGCTCTTTTTAATCCTACCCAGAATTTACTAGTCCTCTACTGCCAGAGCATATTAGGAACATGATCATTTTCTCATTTTTTGTTCTGTTGACAATTTCTACTAACTGGTTCTTAATCACAGTCCTCAGTTTTCCCGCATATTGTTACAGAGAATTCCATCTTCATTTGCATGACTTAGAGCCACCTGATGCCTGTCCAGCAAGTAACCTGGGTGGCACAAATCTCCCAGTAGGAACCCGCAGGCTGGTCAGTTCAACCTGGAAAAAAAAGGGATGCAGGAAACTGCTGTGTGAAACCACCAGTCTTTTCCTCTCTAGTCTTATGGGTTCTGTGTGGTGTTCTGGAAAGACTGTAGGGACCCTGGGGGTTAAGTCCTGGTCCTGCCGCTATCTGCTGTGTCTTCTCATCTGTGCACAGGGCGCTGAACTCACTGGTGGTGCCTGCCGTGGAGACAAGGCCACCCAGGGGGGGCTCTCAACGTCCTTCTCCTCCATCAGACCAGATTTGCTCTGGTTGGTGTTGCAAATATTTAATTATATGAAACATACCAACATTATAGAACTATATAAAAATTCATCTTACAAATGCAGCAAATGTGTCTGAGAAATTCCTGCTGGATGATCTGGGGGGTTCTCTTCCAGCCCCAGCAGTGTGTGTGTAATAAGCGACTCCAGAGCCTGGTGAGACGAGATATGGCTCCAGAAGCCTCCAGACAGAAATGCAGAGAAAGAGCTTCATTTTGAGACTGAGAAAAGGCTGTAGGTTTTCCTTCATTCCATACTCCAGCTTTTTTTTTTTGAGGAGGCAATTGAGTCATGCAAATGCAAGGAGACCCAGCTAATAAGATAAGGAACCAATAAGAGAGTCTAGCTCTCCCTACTCTCCACAACTTGGCCAGTTTAGTCAACTCTCCTAGAAGATGGCCAGAGATGTGAGATTTCTTATATCACTTCCTTGGTAAGATTTAATGTTCCTGTTATCATTTGTTTTCTCAGTAAAAAAATGCTCTGGACCTCCCTGGTGGTAGTGGTTGAGCGCTGCGCTGTGGAGCTGTCGGCAGTGGCAACGCGAGTTCAATGCCAGGCAGGGGAGAATCCCACATGGTGTGGCAGACCTCTCCTGCCTTGCCCGCTGCTCTCCTCAGCAGTGTTTGTCTGTCGATCTGCCTGTGCTGCTCTCCACTCTGTCTCGGTGAACCCTCTCGCTGCCCCACACCTCTGGCCTGTACCCCAGCTTGTATGCATAAATAAATAAATCTTTAGAAAAAAAATGATCCAAGTCCCTTTCTGTTTTTTTCCCCATCTTTTAAGGTGGCTTTTTATTTCCTCACTTCCACAGAGTCTCTGTTACAGCACAGCCTGAGAAGGGGAGTGAGTGATCTGGAGTCATTTCTAAAATTTGAAAAATTCTTAAAATCTCATTGCTCTGTCTCTCCTCTGAACTCCAGACCCAAATATCTGACTGTCCCCTGGGCATCTCCTCTCTCATGGATCTCCCAGGCAGCTCAGGCTCATATCCTGGATTTTCCCTCCAAATCTGTCCCTCTTCCAAGGCACTGTGCTTCAGTGAATGGCGTCACAACATATATATGCCTTGCGACACAAACCTAGGACAAATACTAGATGTTTTCTCTCCTCCTCCAGTAGACGCCCCTTGTTTTAGGCCATTCAGGCTGCTATAACAGAATACGGTAGGTGGGGAGGTTGATAAACAACACTTTTCCCCTCTCTCCCAATTCTGCAGGCTGGAAAGCCTCCTGGTCCCAGTGCTGGCAGATCCTGTGCGTGGCGAGGGCCCAATGGCTGGTTCACAGATGCCATCTTTTCCCTGTGTTTTACATGGCAGAAGGCCAAGGGAGTTCTATGGGTCTCTTCTGAGGGCACCAATCCCACACCTGGTGGCTCCATCCTCATGACCTAATTACCTCCCAAAGATCCCACCTTCCAAATTAGACCATTGGGGATAAGGTGTCAATTTATGAACTAGTCCAGCTCCTGTGGAAAATGGTATGGAGGGATCTTAAGATATTAAAAACAGATGTAACTCATGACTCACTCAGCAATCACACTCCTAGGTATCTATCCTGAGGACACAAAAACACTACTATTTATGATAGCCAAGTTATGGAAACAACTGAAGTACCCAAAGATGGATGAATGCTTAGGAAGATGTGTTATACAGACACCAGGAAACACTACTCAGCTATAAAGAAAGATGGACTCTTGCCTTTTGAGAACATGAATGGCACTGACATGGGTTAAGGGTAAGGGAAATAAGTCAGAATGAGAACGACAAATGCTTGATGACATCACATGTGGAAAACAGAGAAATTAAACACAAGAACAGAAAATCAAATCCCAAACATACATTTTTCGGCACATTCTAGCAGTCTTTCCTCAGCACAACGCAAATTCAGGTTATACTTTCCATTTCTAAATTTCCGTTTTTTTTCCACCTAGTACTTAGAGAAGCCTTTATTTTTGATAATCTTTGAAAGCATGATTTGTAATATAGATGTTCTATAAATCACCATTTCCTTCATGTTAGAGATGAAAATTGCCTCCAATTTTTCACTAGAAATAATATGACAAACATTCATGTATATATATTTAGTACATCTTTATGAGTAGCAAGAGAAAATGAAAAAAAATGACTACAGGGTAAAAGGGGATTAATATACTTGATACATTCCCAAATTATCTCTTAGATGGTTAGACACTGAGACAGTTTGCACTCCCATCTATAGGAAACGGGGGTGATCCCTGTCAGTTTCTAAAACCGGGAGTTAGCTTAAAAAGAGCCAAGCTAATTGCTAGAAAAAATAGTACATTATTTTAGGTTTTTGTATTCCTTAAATTATAAATGAGGCTGATAATTTTTCATGCTTATAACCTAACTCTGTTTTCCTTTTCTAAACCCCTATGTATCTGTTTACCAGAAAGGGCTGAGGTTTCCCTTTGCTTTGGGTACATCCTTCCTATAGTTTTGTGGGTGGACTTGGGATTGTGTGACGGCGCCTTGCAGGAGCAAGGGGAATATGTGCCAAGAGAAAGGGCTGCTGGGAGCACACACCCAGTCTAGCTCCTCACCCTCCCTCAGGCCCTGGTCTTCTCACTTCCGGCCTCTTCCCCGACCAGACCCTGATCTCAAATGCCGCCCATGGCAGTGTGTTACACCTCAGTGGGACTTGAAATCGCCTAATCATTCCATGGAACACTCACTAATGCTTCATCTGTTCTTACATAATTAAAGGCTGCAACTTTTGTCTAAGATAAGTGCAGCATCAAATAGGAAACTGTGGGAGACTTCTGGGAGTGGAGACCTCAGACACAACCCTGACAGCTTTCTCTATGTTCCTCTGAGGCCCGTTCCAGAGCGCCAGTGGGGTCACCACAACAAAGAGGGGAGAAGACTGATGACTACTCATCTCAGCCCTGAGCAAAAACAAATAGCAGGAGAACATGAATGCAGAACAATACGGGACTGCTGGAAGAAAGTTATTTTTAAAAGGACAATCGCCAAATTAATTACAAACAAAAAAATCAGAAGTGTTCACATTCTGCTTGCAACTATTCTTAAAATTGAAACTTTTCTTGTCTCTTTTTCCAACTGCTACTTTTCAATGAGGTATTTAAAAACAAAAGCCGGATATTCTAAAAATTATCAGTTGAAAATTAACTGGATGTTAAAAGGCGAATAAATAAACCTTACCTTTGAAACTAGCAGTGAGATGATTTCTTTTACAGTGTTGTCAATCAAATCATCTATTTTTGAATGGTACTGTTGCTAGAGATGAAAAGATAAAGATGCATTAGTTGACGGGGAAGCAAAACTTTTGTCATAAGTCATAAATGCTTTAAAGCTACTAGTTATGACATATCAGATTTACTTAAAATGATCATTTTGAACATGAGAAGAACAAAACCTTGAAAACGATCCACCCAATCAACACTCTTTACATTGTGGTTTGAAATGTTTCCCATGTGCACCGTTGAGTTAAGCAGCTAATGGGGTTATTATATAGATGAATTGAGTTCTTATTCTTATTCAGGCGGAGGAATGTGAAGGCTACTTTTTGTCTTCTCCTCTATAATTAAGGTGGCCGTGTATTTTTCTAAAGGGTTGGTTTAGCTGGAGAAGCAAAAAGACTGGAAAAAGATTTAATTAATACAGCATTTCATGTCTGACAACTCTCATTCATAAGTTATTTTAAATGTGCTCTAGAAATAAAATGAGCTCCCAATTGTTCGGTCTAAAAGGATCTTTTTGTCAGTGCAGGGAGCAGCAGTTTATACAATTCTTACAATATGCTCAAGCAAGGGCAAAATTAAAATTTCATCAACAAAGGTGAATAGATGGTAACAAATTAATAGGCCATAAAAGGTATAATGAAACAGCACTCACTCCCCATAGTTTTATTACTGCTTCCTCATGAAAAAGACGCCTTTAAGTAAATACAAAAAGATGTATTTAAAATAAATCTGAAAGCCTCTTTTTTTTGCTTTCTTTAGAGAATACTAGAGAGTCCCATTCTTAAATTAGCAGGAGCTTCGGCTTCTGCGGCTTGTGAAGGCACATTCATTTAACAGTAATTCTTCCTTTAGAAGCATTTATCTGACAGCCGATTGTCCCCAATAGCCACTTCACAGAAAATGTGACTTGTAAAGACTAACCCTATCTTGATGGTTCAAGGCTTCTTGGAACAGCTAACATAATGCACGGAGTAAAAGTACTCAGGTCAGGATAAACATTAGACCAACTTAACAGCTGCTGGTTGAATGGTTTCCTAAGATGTAAGTTTTTGAAAGCTATTTTTTCTTCTGAAAACATGTCTCAAAGTTTCCACACAGAACAAAACATCAACTTAGGTCTGCTTTGGAAACGCAGGAGTGATTCCCCCGGGCTCTGAGAGTTACAAGTGGTCATCTACCTGCATGAATAATAAAGGAAAGGAGCATAATTTGAAGGCCTGTGCATTCTTTGCTTCTGCTTGTGTGTGCGTGTGCACTGACAATGGTCTCAAATTCACAAGTCTATTAATGTGGTGCTTTCTAGCAGGGGCGTTCACCCAGTGAAGCTTGCCCATCTCAAAGTCTTACTGATTCCCAAATATATGCTCCCCAGAGGACAAACAGAACAGAAACCCAGAGGGCAGATTTCTCCTGTAGTAGTGCTAACACTCTTTAGAGCAGCTTAAAGAGAAAGCAAAGTGGAGAAAAGAAAAACAAGGTAGAAAAAAAAAAAAGAGCCTGAAAAAGCTGACTGGTAGTTGAGGTTCTGACCCAGCCTAAATGATCAGGGATTTCTGAGTCAGAGGTGCCCTGAGAATGTCTCTGGGGACAGCTGGACCAGGGCAGGGGCTGATGGGCCACAAGCCCCCCAGACACACAATCTCCCCACCCCCAGCTGAAGCTTCGGAGCCAGAGGGAGGTAGAGGAGCTTATGCAAATGAGCTGTCAGCCTTTGCTCCCTTTTCATAGCCTCTGTCTCCAAAGTTGTGTCTATGCAGCAAGAGGAAATTCGGTAAGGGACTAAGGCTCCTCTGTGAGGTGGAATAAAAAGGGGATACAGGAGATGGGCTTTCTCCTCCTCACTTCTCGGTTATGTGGAATGCACTGTGCGACATTGGGGTCCCGGGACCCAGGCCACCGACTGTTTCTGTAGGCCCTTCAGTGTTTATCTGTCATTGCCCTGAATTTTACTTTTTACCTCAGAAGTGACTGAGTATCATCAGAAATCTATTGATAGGAAGAGTGGAGCTCCTACATGTTAAACTTTTAGGTTGGATCCATTTTGGCAAATTTTAAAATCAAGATGAGCCACTACAGGGATGATTTTACTCTTTTCATTGAGAGGCAGGGAAAGCAATGGAGCCTCCGGAGCCACCAAATTCTAGAACACACACCCTAGATTGCTGTTTTCCTTGCTACCTGATCTAGCCAAAAGCTGAGAGAGAGGGAGAGAAGGTGACAGGGAGAGAGCAAGTGAAACAGAGCTAAAAAGGAGGGAAAAAAGTACACTTCTTAAATGTGCAACCTAAGGGGGAACTCAAACAATGTGAAGTTTGTAAGGTTATTATGAAATTTTGCTATTGTCAATTCATCTACTGAGTTCTGACTTAGAAGAACTTCCAGTTGGGAACTTCGAGAGCCTGCTCTAGGTGCACAGTTGCTAGAAGTGGTCTGGGAGCACTGCAGCTGGTAGTGGAAGGAGGCCTCAGAACTTATATTTTCCATATCTTTCTGCAAAGAGAATAACCTACAAATGCCACATCAGATTTAGAAAGCTAGAAAAGATTATGTATCAGCTTTCAAAGACAAACTCACAAAGAGAGATCACAATCAGGTTAAGAATAGAATGTCTTTGCACAGACATTCCTATTACCTTAGCTGGAATGGATAGATGTCTCATTCAGATTCAGAATGAATTTTTGATAAAAAATCTGCAAAATTTCTGTTTGCGCAATAAAACCCTGTGAAATTCTTATCAGAATATTTCAAATGGAATCTTACATACCAAGCCTTTGGTAGATCACAGCTCATTTGCAGGCTAATTTTTCCCAGATCTGCCCTCAAAAAGGAAAGCTCTGGTGCCCTGCTTTTTCAGCAGATGACTTAGAGCATGGACTTAGATAACCACTCAGGGATTCTTATTTTATGGAGCCCGCAATTCAGATATTAGGCCCAGAACTGAAATCCTGGGCTCCCTACGCTCAGGCAAGCGTCACCATTTCACCTGACCTCATGTAAACACACACAAAATGAAGACTAGCCAAACACCAAGACAATCCAGTATTCAAAAGATCTTGGTCCTTCTCTTGGGATGAATTTCACAAGTACTGGATTGTTAGTGGTGGAGATGGCAGCACTTTGGTGTAATTAAGAACAAATTCCACACAAGTAGGGGCCCCAGAGCTGCCCATTAAGGCAGCATCATCTTCAATAGGTGGGCCACGATGCAGGGGCTCTGAGGACACAGGACGGCCTACTAGACACTCATCTGCTTTTCTGCATGGGTGGATAATGAGGATTTCTTTACACTGGTGGTTTTATGAGCTCAACATCTGTCCCCAGGGACAGGGCCTGAGCCTGCTGACTCATTACATACAGCTGTCACCTGAGATCACTCACTGATCACTCCATGAAACAGTGCTCTGGGTGGTGGTCAGCGCCTTTGCATCATCACACGCCACATAAGAAAACAGAATCCTACTTTAGGGAAGCTGGGAAGGTTTTATTTCAGCAATGACAATATAGCAAATGACTAGAAATGTTGGAGAAAGAATTCCCTTGCAATTTAGGCAAACAGCTCTGCTAAGTTGGCCTGTACACTATCTGTTTTTATATAGCTTGAAATCACCCAAGAATCCAGCTTTTTCAACAACTTTATTTATTGCTTTCCATAAAATGGGGTCCATTGGCATATATATGCACATTTTCTAATTTGTAGCAATTCCAAAACTTATCCCCAGCACACACAGAAAGGGAAAGCCTGTCTAATTATGTGTGTGTGTGTGTGTGTGTGTGTGTGTGTGTGTGTGTGTGTGAGAGAGAGAGAGAGAGAGAGAGAGAGAGAGAGAGAGAGAGAGAGAGAGAGAGTGAGTGTGTGTATGTGTATGTGTTTAACTGGAGATTAAAAGTAAAGTATAAAATCATTTTGCACTACAATTCTTGTTTACCACTTTTCAGGGTTGCTAATGGGTTTTACACCTGCACATTTTGAACTATATTAATTGTGTGAAAGTTGTGGGGAACTAATTGTCTCTGGTGAGAAGGTACAGGTGCAGACATAATGAACAGAGTAGCAGATTACTCTTCAAAACCATCTACCTATTAATGTAAAGAATTATTTGACAATGCAACAATGTTTTGTCATTTGTGTGCTGCCTGTTTTTCTTTTTTAAGTACTAGAGTGAGTTGTTTCTCACAGGGGAGGATTTTACAGCCCTGACAACAAATCAGTCTGTTCATTCAACAAATATTTATGAAGTGCCTATTGTGTGTCAGGTACTGCTGTACTTATTAAAATAAGAACAAATGGTTAAGTCCAGTATTAATGGGAAGAGGCAAGATGATTCAAAGGAAAAAGTAAAAGATGATTCCTTAAAGCTGCAGAGAAATGGGTGGGCTTAGGAAGAGACTTAAGGCAATATTCTTGAGCAGACAATTGGAGGCTAACATCCGGGCATTGAAAAACACAAGGAGGTAGACGTGAGCCATTGATATCCAAGCCAGCTGGCTGCTCATTCAGATAAAGATAATAAATCATGTTGAAGTGATCAGAGCATGGTAATTCACAGAAAGGATGGTAATTCTCATCCTTTTTCACAATTATCTCAGCTGTGCTGCTTGGAGGACAACTGTTAGCCCAGGGAAGAGTGGCCCCGAGTTTGACTCCCAGCTGTTAAATCTAAGACTAGTGAGATTTAACATATTCATAGAACACAAAACTATTTTGATCTATCATACCCACACACATAATATCCAGAAATATATATAGACACATTATATATATAGACATATTATATCATATATATGTATATATATGCACACACATATTTAACTTATTTAATCCCATTTGCACAAACATTTTCAAACCACTTCCCTCAAGACACCCTTATATGGCAGAAGGGAAGGGCTCCTGCCTCTGAAGACAGGTACATCCAGGCTGAAAGGGAGGGAAGAGGGTATCACAGGTGCGCAACGAAATCCACAACTGGCTTCCTTGTACTCCGATTTAGGAGTTATACTGATAGACGCCCTAGGTCATCTGAAGTGTCAAACTCTAAATTCTTCAAGTAATAGTGAAATTACATACAAGTTTATGCATTCTGAGAATGTTAATAATTTGCTTCTGGATTTATTTAAAATTTAGTTAAAGGAGGGTGAATTCATTTGGTTTTAGGTAATTTCATCTTTACAACTTTAGTTGTAATTTGTAGATACTGTAGTCTAAATGGATAGAAAGTTTGCTTGACATTAGTTAAGGTGCGTTTACATGTGTTTTAATGTGTCTTTGGGCCACTGCTATGTGACCTCTAGTTGTGTTTTATACATATACAGAAACCAAAACCATGAAAACAGAATTAATTACATTAATTTGAGAAGATGAAAATAAAAATGTACATTTACAAAAATAACAATTAAAATGAAAATGCACTTTAACAACAAAAACAACAACAAAAAGACTTACCCATTGACTACCAAACTGGATGATGCCGTGGGAAAAACAAGACAATGAAAGAGAACATAAAGAACAAGGAAATGAAGAAAAAGTAATCACAATGGTTAAAAAAGGCAACAAAATGTCAAGTTAAACATATAATCTAAGAAACACACATCCATTTTTCCCCAATCACCACTCTTAACAAAAATAAATCATGGGCTAAAATGAAATTGTATTTCTGAATATAGAGCCAAATACAACAGAAATCAAATGGAAACAATGGGAGATTTACTGAAAAGAAGGTCTAGTTTTCAAGTATGTCACTACTTGATCTTTGAAAAATAGAAACTTTTGTGTATATAAAGTATTTCATAGGCTATATTCCCTGGCTTGGTTTTTAGATGCAAACTCCTGATACCCTAGATTTGTTTAAACAAAGCTGATAGCTTTCTAATTTGTTTATGAAAAGCAGGGTTTATGTAAATACACAACACCTAAGCTGCTAAAAGGTATATCTGAAGCTCAATGGCAACTTGTAAAATTTTAGGCAGTCTTTATAAAATAGAGGAAACTGACACAAGCAAAGGATAAAGGGCACTCTATTATCATAGGAAAGAAAAGATCAGACACTTGCATTGCAGAACTTGCTCTTTTTATATCCAATCTAGCGAGTAACTTTTGGAAACTGCATCCTTCTCTGTCAGGTTACCTCAAGCTGCATTTCTGCAGGTGACATTCAATCCACTTACCTCTTGTCCTCCATCCAGGGCACAGAGTTTGGTGCTTTGCTTTTTGGCATCGACTAACACATTAAACATTGTACACACAGAAGCTGGAATGCGCAAGTCAGTTGTTTTGCTTGCCTTTTGCAGTTTGAGTTCAAATGCAGTTCTTGTTCTATTCATTAAAACATGAATTCAGAGTAAGAAATTCTGACATATGTCCCACCTGTTTTGTAAAAGTGAAATCGACACTACAAGATGCTAATTTAAAACATGCAAAAAAGCTGTGTGGAAGTGCATGGGGTGGGACGCTTTTTTTTTCAGGTGTCTTAAATGGAAGATCAGACTGTGATATTTTATATTAAACATTGCTTCTGTAGTCACTCAGACAGAATCTCTACACAAATGAAGCTGTTTGTTACATCTAATGTGTCACTTTTAATGGGAAGACCTCAAAGCTTCACATAACTGCCTGAATTAATTTCCAAGTAGAAAAAGTACATAATTTTCTGCATTAAAGCAGAATAAATTCTATATGTGCCAATCTGGAAAAGTCTAATGTGCAACAGAAAACTCTAATGTATAATCCTCTGAAGTCACCTAGGTTCTCTTTCAAATACCCAGATTTGCAGTTCGGTTTTTGAAAGTTAACTGCATGCCAGGCAATTTCAGGCTGGTTTTGCTAAGACAGCCACAGATCTGAGACATCAAAATCACATGGAACAAACATAACTTTTTTCAACATTAAAAAATCTAATTCATGGCTTCATCTTAGAAGGCCCTTAAGCATTCTTCTAAAGATGGGAGTTTTCTTGTTTTAAAGATTTTTTAAGGGTTATTCAATTGCTCCCACAAGTATCTGTTATTTCCAGATGCTGCTCCCCATTGTTCTTGTATATATCATGATGAGGGCAACAGAAAAAACGATGCTTCGCTAGTTAGGATGCAAGGCTGATTTTATAAGAATTATTTAAAAAATGAAAATACATTTGGAAGCACCAAGGCTTCATAACTTATTTCTGGTCAGGTTGTGAAGAATGTAAGTGAATACCTGGAATTCATCTGATGCAGACAGAAAGTTCCAGAAAACATAACTGGTGGCACTGATCATAATTTGAGTTTGTCATGCCATTTCACAGCAACAGACACAGTACATAAGGCACAAAGTACTTAACAGACCTTTTCCATATGTCTCAGGAAGGACTGCCTTGGGAATTTAAAGCACAGTATTCCCAGGGGGGTAGCAATAAGCACAACAGAAATGATTAATATGGTATGGGTGCTGCTGATGAGGGCAACAGTTAGAAGACCTGTAAAAAGCATCAGGTCAATTTTATCAATTACATAGGTCCCCAGAATTTAGGTCAGCAAAGCTAATATCCATTAGATTTGGAATAGTAATACATACTGAAACCCTCTTGTGAGGATTACATAACAGGCATTTGATGAAAAGTATATTTTGGGTGCTGGCCTATTAAGCAGCAACTTGAAAATGTCTACCTTTTGACACAGGCCTCTATCATATCACTGGCCATTAGTTTAAGTCTTTGCTCTAAGTGGTGGGCAAATTCTTGTTCTGGCCAGTGTAGATCAAAGACAAACATTTGCAGTGCATCAAGTTTCCAAAAAAGGTCTTCTGATGTTGCTGAGCCATTGCTAGAAGAAAGAGGAAAAATGAAGAACGTGATGAACTTCCACTGTCAGCTACTCAATTCACCAGTACACTGTTTTCCTTTTCGTATCAAATGCCATCAGTGAAAAATTACCACATAAATCCCTAATGGTCAATATTTTCTTTGTTCAACCTTCTAATTCTTCCTTTCCACTTCTTAATGACTAAGGAAAGGTGAGAATAAATACAGCAGTATGGTTTTATAAAAGAGGGTAAAATGTGTGAAGATACTTTGTTAAGGGAAAGAAATCAAATTGGATACATAAGAACAAACACTTTCAATATTTTTAACTAATTTCTAGGATAAATACAAGACACACAGAAATTTCCTCCTAGAAGGTAAAAAAACTGTTTGATGTCAGGAAATCCATGTGACAGCAAGGCTAGCTTTGCTCTTTCACTCAAGCAAGCTGCTGCTGTCACCACACGGCTTCTGTCTGGGTCCAGGTCGGGGTGCACAGGACCCTTCCTTTTCTCTACAGGCAAAGGCACTGGAAGGGAGCAATACGCCAGGTAGGGAAGCAACTCCTAGGTCTGTGTTAAAATGTGTTTTTTTTCTAACTTTAAACCTTAGTACAAGGTTGTCCTAACAGACATGATTGCGGTGGTGTGGGCGCTGCTGCTGCTGAGGGCGATGTACAGACAGGTTGCTCTGAAGTTGGAGCAAAATCATGTATTTCAGGTTCCTTTTTAAAAAAGATTTATTCTTATTTATTTATGCATACAAAAATGGGGGTGGTGGCCAGAGGTGCAGGCGGGGTGGTGGTGGTGGTGAGAGGATTCACCAGAGACAGAGTGGGGAGCAGAACAGGCAGATCGACTGACATACACTGCTGAGGGGAGCAGCGGGAGAGACAGGAAAGGTCTGCTGCGCCATGTGGCCAGGATTGAACACATGCCGCAGAGGCTGGCAATAGCTTCCCAGTGCTGAGACCTTAACCCTTGTGCCACCAGGGAGGCCCCCTATTTCGGGTTCTTACATGGAACTGTGGAGCCAAGATCTGCCAGGCACTTGCTACTATGGAAAGTGACTCCAGGGAACTGTCCCTTCTCACCGTGTACAAAAGTAAATGTTCAAGAGCACTTATCACATTTGAGCAAAGGGTGGCACTAGGTCTTTTCATTATGTAGTAGGTCACCCCATAGGGAAACAGATGTTTTAAAAAATAAAATATTACTATGGTAACACACTTGTAAAACTGAAAAGAAAAAAACCCTGCTGTATGATTTCCTATCTCCTTAGCTTTCCAATACTGTTTAACATTCACTGACCTAAAATTTCTATCTTTAGGTATAAAAAATTAAAGAAATAAGCTCATTTAGCACAAGGGGATGGTGAAAAACTTTTATAAAAATTGTTTTAAATGGTCATATCATTTAGCTAAATATATTCTGAGTAGCTAGCTTAAAACGTTATAGTACTCCTGCTCTGGCTAACTGGAGACTCCCATCTCCGCCTCTTAGACCCATCACTAAATGGCGTTGCCTTTCTCCTCCCATCCTGCCAGCAACTCCTTACGTTGTCCTTGTCTAGCCAAAATGTCCTCCAAGTTTAGTTCTCAAGGGACCAGTCATGTAAAGCATTGAACACGATCCAGAGCATTATTTTACTCACTTAATATCTTCTAATCTTAATATTTGCTGCTCTCAAAGTACCATCAACACCATGTGTCAACACTGTGAAAAATTCTGGA
The DNA here is from genome assembly GCA_004024925.1 of Scalopus aquaticus. NCBI lineage: Eukaryota > Metazoa > Chordata > Mammalia > Eulipotyphla > Talpidae > Scalopus > Scalopus aquaticus. Next base: position 26,016 of record PVIJ01004980.1, on the reverse strand, counting down.
GAAAACACTACATGGTCTTATGCCATATGTATAATAAAAATAAGAAAAAAAAATAATGACCCCAAATGCACCTATAAATCCACTGTGTTCAATTTGGAAGATTAGAGGACCTATATTTTAAGAGTAATTGAATATAGTTAGCAAAGAATCAAATCTACTTCTTGTTGTTTTCACTTTGAAGAAATATAAGTAGCTATTTAAAATATGTATGTATTCTTTAACAGCATCACAAAACAATAAAACCACCATTAAAGCAAAGTTCCAAATAGTAAATGTGGAACCCCATCAAAAAAAGAACTTCTATAATATGTGACAATTAAATCTTTCTAGCCAATATGGTCTGTTGCTTATGTTGAGGCTACGGTAAGATTTAGAACAATAAATGTGCTTAATTGGGAATGTAATTAAAATAACAAGTGTTTTTTATAACTGAATAGATGGAAATACTGTAAATAGGTTTCCTCTGGAACTGGTATATATAGCCTGCAATTTATTCAAATTTTTTTCATTCTGAAAGTATTTCTAATCAATGACTTACTCCTAAAAATATTAACAGATTAAAAAATTCGAATGTAAATAATGGACAATGAGATAATTTTCTAAAATTAGCCAGCAAGAAACTCACCTTACTAGCATACATTTTTAGAAAATAAAAAAAAAAAAGAATAAAAGCAAAAGCAAACCCAGAATGAAGATTTTTACATGGTGATTTTGGAGGAGCACCTCTTCAGGTGATGTACTCCTCAGCAGCTAGGGATGAGTCTCCAATCCGTGGTTATTTTGATATTACTTATCTTTACTTAATCAATTATGTTGAATCTTTAATTATTATATATATGAAATGGAATATTTTTTTGCTATTTTATGCTTTAGAACAAATGTCCAAAAAATAACTGCAATGGCATCAAAGCATTATGAGTAATTGTGGGCATCTTGACAAACCATCTAATGTTGATAACCATGCAGATAAAGACAAAGGTGACTAACTTGTAAAACATTTCTTCTTTGTCCAGAATGATGAAAATACAAGCACTTTATTTATAAAGCCACAATATGCCATGATTCCTGTCCTGAGACTCAGATCATATAAAAAAAGGGGAACCAATAATAAGATTCAAAGTCCACAATTATCTCAAAGCTAATAAAATAGCCATGCCAAAAGAAATTCTTAAATTGTATAAAGTAGTTCCCATTATAGTGTTAAAAAGGTGAGGAGGGAGAAGAAAAAGTATAAAACAGTATAAAGGAGTACTAAAAATCATAAATGTAGAAAGGTTTATTATCCTTCCCAGGTAATTTCTGACCATCCGCAGGTATTAGTCTACACACTATAATAGTTGAAGGCATTTGCCCATAGGAAAAAGTTCACAGGTAACTTAATATTCTAGTAATTATTATGAGACAGCAATGATGTTCAATTTGAAGAAATATTGCCAAATTATTTTACAAGTTATTTTCTGTCTTGGTTTTTTCTTCTCTCTTTTCTTAATTGTATGGATGGGAATAGATTTGACAGTAGGATAGGTAAAAGAGAGGTAGGACAAGTTCTCAACCTGTATAGTTTCTGGAGGCAGAACAAGTTAAGAGTGGGGGCTTTGCAGTCCACCAAGCCTAGGTTCAAATAGTGACTCTGTCACTTATTGCGAGACATTGGGCAATTTTTTTTTCTAAATTCTGAGACATAATTCTCAATAAATGATAGCTGTTTTTCTTTTTTTATTATTAATCTTTCTAGCTGACTTCATATGAGATATTGGGCAATGCAGGGACAATTATGAATTTGATTGCTACGTGGTTGATACTTTTTGAAATAGTTATGAATGATGATAATGATAATAATTTAGAGTAGGGTAGTTGCCATTTCTTGAGAGCCAAGGATGTGCTGTGTACTTTTCTTAAGTTTAAAAAAAAATCATGAAAATATCCTTCAATCGGATAACAGAAATGTTTTAGCAGTGAAGAAACTGGGGAAGAAAGACTTAGTCATCACTAAGCTAGGGTCTGAATCCAGGATCCATTAATTTCAAAGCAGTGTCCTCACTTCAGTGACTCAGCACCCCTGAATCTGCAAACGGTAGGTTCATCACAAAGTGGAGTTAGCAGATAGGGTTTTTAATGATAGAAAGATTGCTTAAAAATAAGAGGGCGCATCAACAGATATATGAAAGGACAAAGAACTTGCTGGTGCTGGGAAATAAAGGATAATACCGTCTCTGCAATCTGCAATGCTGTTTTGTTTAAAGGTGAGACCAAGATAAAACATATTCGTGAAACTGTGCTTACTATGGTTGCCAACGTGGGCAAGATAAATCACGTGAGCAGTAGCAAAGCTGGAGTCACCCTAGGATCCTGGACATATCATTTCCCACACTGCTTGTCTGAATGATGAGAACCCTGGATTCGGGTCCATAAACTGGGCCATAAAAGGCCCTCTGTTGCATGGATGACATATAAACTACATCAAACCAGTGGTTTTTTTTTGAAATTTACATCATTTATCATCAATTTGCTAAGCTCAGCTTGCCAGCTTAAAACTAGTCAAATAAGGAAACCCAAAACAAAGTGTTCCTCAACCAACGATGAGAAATGCCATGCAATCGAAACACGTCTGCACAGAACACAGCCCAGGCCATGCGCTAGCTAACACACCACCAGGAAATAAGTGAGGAATACACACGTGGACTCATATAAAGAAGCCATCCACGAAGGAGCAGAAAAGTTAGGAATCTGTGGAAGATTAAGAGGCAGACTTGGAACTTTTGGAAGAGCTACATTGGGAAGACTGTTGGCGATATTCCTGTAAAGAAACAAACAACGTGGGAATGGGCCACCATGAGCAATAGCTACAGATGGCCGTGGGGAAAGTCATAAGGTCAGGATGGAGAGGCAAACGCTCAGTGGACACGAGGCAGGGTACCTACTTGACAGGTTGCCATGTCTCTTGCTCAAAACCTCTGTGAATTGACTGCGCGATGGAGGATTCCATGAGATCGACGTAGCGGACAACCATGGGCACAAAGATTTCTTGCAAGTGTTTGTGAAACTTTCCGTTACATAAAAGTGCTGAAATAATCAAGCAGAAACAGTGTTTGTCAGAGGGATAATATTAGCATTTGGAATACAGGGTGAAAACGCTTTTTCTGAAAGAATCTGATCCAGAAGAACTGATAAAATACAGATAATGGATCTTGCTTCTCAGTCTCGATTTTGAATATCATGAAAACTGATCCAGAAGGAGAAATGACCTTCCCTATATGGCTGTCAAAACCACACTAGATTATCTCTCTATAAAATGTTCCAGGCCGGTGGTACAAAAATGCAGATTTCCTGTACTTAAACCTGTCAGAAATGTTGAATGCTGATGGAAAGTTTGCTTATATTTCAACAGAGTTTGTTCTCACTAAAAAAACCCAAATTTTAGAAAACTGGCAATTAGTGGTATTATTTCTTAGGTAATCAGATTCAGCAAAGGAGTCAGGGAGGGGGAGGAGAGAGAGAAAGAGGAGAAATGAAGAGACAGTAGATGCAGAGGAGGAAAGGAAGGAAAGAAAATTTCATTTCGAAAGGCAAGACTGCCCAAGTACACACTACACTGCACTTGTGTATGTAAATGTATGCTCCTTTTCTCAGTTGCCCATATGCCAGTTTGCATTCCACTCCTATCAGACACCTTCAAAAGAACCTCTTAATATGTAGCCCCAGGCATCAGAATGAGTGGTTCGATCTTCCCCATATGGCATAAGAAGGAGAGGCTATGATTTGGTGTTGCCACCTGTCCAAATCAAGCCTTTGCAAGGCACCTGCTGAACAGCTCACTGGAAGAAGCAATTGAGAAATGTTGCTGCATCCAAGAACGCTTCCAACGTTCACCAAAGGTGCAGAAGTAGAAAGGACGGCTCGGGAGTTTCAAACTGCGGTCACAGGAATGTCAGTGGTAAGTGGAGGGCCAGTATCTACTTTGTTATTAAAAAAATAATATTTTACCCCCAGAGTCCATGTTTCCAAATATCACCTTGTCAGCAAATAATGAAGCGGCAATGACATCATACCCAGTGATACAATTAGAAATGGCAAAAGGAAAACAAAGGCCTAAGTAAGAGGTAAACTCGGGATGCAGATGTGCCCAATTATTTTAAGCATACTGATAATTAATAAATTAGTGTTGATTATTTATATACCAAAAAGAGTCTTACATTATAAAGGAACTTGTCATAGATTTTAACAGTAAGATTTCAACAAAGAATTTAAACTATGATCCAATTAATAACAATCACTGAGACATTAGTCACTGGGTAAATGAACAATAAACAGATAAAAGAGTTCATGTAGGGTTTTTAGGGTAAAAATATGCTGCTGACTCTTGAGCCCATATAATCCAATTTTATATTACACTGCTCCTTCCAATTAGTCAGCACTAGTAGATTATTAGGAAGAATTACTTCCTCCCTAAAATTCTAATTAGGCATTTTAGTAGGAAATGAATACTTCATGACTGGTAAAACAAACATCAACCACAATAAAACAACAACCAGCTATGCCATACAAGAGTTATTCAACAACTACAAATTATACCAATTCTGCATGATATAAACACAGTGGACTAAAATATAAATTTATAGGTGATTGTCCACGTTGGTAAATACATAATGAGGAGCCCCAACATAGGATATACAGATATGAACTTCAAGAGAAAAATCAGATTAGCTTAGAACAGCACGATGTAAAAGAAACACACAAACACACACATACCTCCTGAGATCTAGGAACAGCATCTCAACAAGAATCTGGCCCATGAAGTAGGCACTCAATAAATATTAAAGAAATAATATCAATGAAATCAACAAAATAATAAAAACAAATGAAAATAAAAATATTAAATCAAATCAACAAAAATCTACCTCCTAAATGAAACTATGAAAATTTTCATTGAAGTTTCAGTAGAATTGGAAACTCACTGGCTTCTATTCTCATTTTAATAAAAACTTTGAGAAGTAATTTATATAGTTTGGTTACATTTAATTTATACACTTACTAGCATACTAACCTCTTAAAACCATATCCAACTCTTCCTTTCCATCTGTCTACCTGTCATCAATCATCTATTAAAAGAAAGTAACAAGTGAGAACGCTGATGTTATAATATTTTACTTTCTAGTCAACAAATGCAGTCCAACAAATCCAAGTTTAAACTGTTCTTAAATATGTCTTAATATAATGTTACATAGCAATTACATCTCAATTAACAATCTTATAGTATAGCACACATAATTGAGCTATAGTTCTACATTTTAACACCTTACAGTTAGTAATACATATGTCTTCCACTAAATTACATGCTTTTTAAGAGCAGGAATTGTTTTTAATCTCCGCAATCACAAGGTGACCGGGATTTATAAATTGTACACATCCAGAACCTCTTTTTTTTTTCCCCTGCAATATTAATTCAGAAAAAATCAATACAAACAGTAACCAAGGCTAGGGAAAAGACAAAGATGTCTTGTGGGCCAGAAGTTCTCATGCTGTCTTTCTTGAGATTAATATTAAAGCTAAATAAAAATGTCTGCCTTCACGCTATCACATACTCTGCATCGTGGCCCCGATACCTGCTCCCTGCAATAGGAACAATGGGCTATGGCTGTTAGAGGGTCACATCCTCAGGTGTGGGGCTCTCATGCTCAGGGCCTTTGGGAGGTACAGATATTCCTGCAAATTTCCTGCAAGGGTCACAAAGACATAAAGCAGGTCATTTTCTTTTAGGCACTAAATTCTAAAAAAAATCTACCCTATGGATTAAAATGTAGTAAGGGAACTAGAGCAGCATTGTGGCATGCAATTGGAAAAAAAAAGCTGGTGAGTCTTTGCTTTTATATTCTTTTTTATTATCATGATTGGTAAAACAAATTCTAACATAAAATTTTGAATTCAGTCAACTTGGCAGATTGGAATTGAGTGCATTTTCACATTTTCGTGGTCATTTTATCATCTGGTCAAGTGCTTATCTATTCAAGTAAGCTGGCACACAGTCCTGCTATAATCTAGACGTGATAGCCTTTCTGCATTGTTCCTGTGATATGTATGTACAAATAGATCTCTAAACACCAACTCGTGAATTTCAGAAGCATGGCTCATTTAAGCACTTGAGGTAGAATAACACGCAGGTGTCAACCCCTCCATATTTCAAAGCTTTGAGATTAACCTAATATACAATATGGTGACCTAACAGTTCTTCATTTAAAAGAAATCTGAAAAATCATCTCTGATACAGCGTAAGTGTGAGAATAACCCAGCGGGATTTCCACCTCTTCATTTCTTAATGAGTTTTTTGATAATGAGAGGTGACTTTGCCAGTCACTCTGGGCTCTATTATGGCTAATTTGACTCCACTTCACTCTCCTTGTTAATTATTAACACTAGCCTTTTTATCCTCATGAGACCACATTCCAATTTTTCCTTTTTCGATTTTTATGAGCCCATCTTTATGAAGGTGAAAGTCTTGAAGAATAGGTTTTCACTTAGTGTAGAGCCCGAACATTTATTATTCGTTTAGGCAGAGATGTGTGACATTGATCATATCAGCACGGGCGTTCTTCAGATGGCTTTAATGTGCTAGCAATGTGAAAAGGCTGTTAATTAAAGAAGAAGCACCGTGGTATTTTCCACTTGGGAATCAGTTCCCAATAGAATGGTCATTTGCCACTTGCTAGCATATCCACAGATTAAAAGGCGACTAGCTCCAAGGGCTTGCCTTTCACTACTGTTGGAAGAAAGGATTTCTGCCGTTTGCAGATATCTTTATTTGTGGTCAGTTTACCCACCTGTCATAGGCAGGACAATTGTGAAAACAGCATGCAAGGGTAGAATCTCTCTGGACTAGTTTTACTGTCATTTAGTATCACTTAACGATCACACTAATTGCTTCATTCTGACAATATCTATCCCCCCTCAATTTCAGTGCATCTCTTTCCCCAAGTTGTGTCCTTAGAGGCTGTTAGTCCTTAGCCTGCCCACCTATGACTTTCTTAAGTTGGGGAAATGGACCTGGGTGGATGGAGGGAGGAAGGAGAGATGAGAGGCAACTCAGTCTTTCTGGCCAGAAATGAAAGGAGCCTGGGTTTGTTTTCATCATCAGTCCTGCTCTGGGAATCAGTGGGTGAGTCTGTGAGGGGTGGGAGACTGGGGACAGTTGCTAAAATTGTGGTGCAGCTGGTATTCCTCCCCTGAGGAAAAAACCACATTTCATCTCCAAGGGTTCTCCAAGCAAAGACTTTCCCTAATCATTCCCAACTGTATGGAAAGACATAAGCCCCAGACACAATTTTTTCTTCTCCTTACAACAGATACTGAATTTGCTGTCTCGAATCCCTTTCCCCACTAATTCAGTATCTGGGATTCTTGTCACATATGTTTCACATACATAAGAAAACAGTATATACCATTTTCTGGCCCCTTCTACACCTTTGAAACAACTCTTCCTCTGTCTCCACAACTCAAGGTCTTGTAACAATTTTCTGTGGTAAAAATGACAGTTCAAAGACTCTCCTATCTTCCTTAAAAAGATTATATTGTTTAATAAATGCTCCCAGAATCTGCTTCAGCTACTGTAAGCTGAGACGGAGCTGAAGACCAAAGGATCAGTCACTAATTCGTCTCTGTCCCTGATTCTTGTCAACAAGTCCCAGCCCCAGTCCATCACCTCTTAAGATTTAGTTTCCTCAGCTGAAAAAAGAAAGTTTTGTCTCAGATCACTTCCACTCTCCAAAAGATACACCTCTACTTTTAACGATCAAGGCATAAATATTCTAACAAAGGAAATATGGCAAACAAACAGGGGGCATTATTCATTACAAAAGAAAAACAACTTAGCCATAAAGTTTTCAAGGCCCATAGAAAGTACATATTCTAACTAATATATCCATTAGTTGGAGATTTATAAATTTCATTTTGGAAAGGCAAATATAAGTATGTGGCATTATTAGCAATAAATCACAAATACTGATAATGTACTGAAAATATAATTAGTGGTATGCCATGTGTGGAGATAACAGTAAACACTGTTATTCATCAAATTATCTTCCATTCTAAGATTGAACATTTCAGAACACTCTGTTCCTATTGTTTCTGGCTAAAGTTATAATTATATTGTTTAATAAAATGCTAATTGAGTCAATATAGTACAAACTTGTAACATGGCAGTGAGGTAAGGATCTTTCTTTCGAGGGGGATTAAGTGAAGAGAAGCTTTAGGTTTTCCCATAAGCTTTCCAAAAGGCTACCTTGGGGGCAGCTATAGGTTGGTATCAAACATTTGAATTGAATTCACTATATCACCATTTTAATATTTCAGGAATTTAGTAAATAAACACTTAACCACTAACAATATTCTTCAGTACTATCAGGGTGATAGTAATAGCAAAAGATGTTTGTTTTAGCAGCTCCTGAGATATTACTCGGTGTTTTTTGCTTGGCTTTGGATAGTAACTTGTGAGTTTGGGATGAAAATCACTGCATTCTATTTCAATTCCCCAGACCACACCGTATACTCCCAATTCCAAAAGGAAATCATGGCACTGGGGAACTTTTCTATTTACCTCACTGCACGAAGGTGCTGTTTTTCTCTGAAATAATTGCTGTTTTCAAAGATCTGTTAATCACTGCAAAATCAAAGCCAGGATCTTGACTTACCACCCCAAACTGACAGCACACACAAGAGATCTGAAATAAATGTTTCGTTTGAATAATATGTAACAAAATGACATAAGACTACACTACTTGCATTTAATAGTGGTCAATTGAATAGTAGTTAACAGAAATGGTTTAAAACTGGAAAAGAATATGAAACTCTTTTGCATTAAATATTTGTAAGTCTGGCTAAATAGTAAATTTTTGCTATTTCACTTTAGCATTCTTTTTGATATAAGGTTAATAAATTTACACTTGCAATAAACATGCTCTTTTTAAAAACAAGTATTACAGGGTGTTAATTCCTTGAACTGTTAGCGGAGTTTTCTGCAAAAATTTTATGAGAAATACACATGATTTGTTTTTTTATAAATAGATTATAATATGTTGAATAAGTTAAATGGTTCATCATCTTCACTAACTGTTTTACTGTAAACATTAATAAACACCTCATCTTTGAATAAAATTCTAAAGAAATACAAATGCTGTCAATTCTTGAACTTTCATGTAAATGGAGAAAGCAATGTTAGATATATATTCCTACTCTTATTTATTCTCACTTAGGGGCTTATTGCATAATACATGTTTTTTATTTTTGGTAAAAGGTTTATTGTCTTAATATTAATAACCTGACTTGAAATTTCTTAGCAGAAAATGAATGATTTCAAGAGATTAGAAAACGAAGGAAGTCATTCATTGTCTGCTAGCTAGCAGGTGAGATCCAAATTGAAATTTACAATCTGGCTGAGGACCATTTGCAGAATGAATGGTTCACATATGGATAGCTGAGTGTGGCTGCAGCAACTTCTGAGAAAAGACGTGGTTGAATATTAAGTAGGAATTATAGTTTAATTCTGTCTTTTTAATTGTATATTTTGGAAATGAAATTGGATGGGAGAATAAATAAGATGACTGAAAGAATCAAGACTGAAATTTTAACAGAATATAATATTTACTTAGCATCTATTATCCATGAGCTATTGTCTTATTTAATCCTCACTACCAATAACATTATAGGTACTATTATTTTCCTTTTCTTACAGTGAAAAACCTGAACAGACATTAAGCTATTGCCCAGAGTCACGTAGCAGGTGGAAGAGAAAGAGGGGGGTCTGTCTGGTATCCAGCTATTAAAAATGACTATAAGTGATGGTTTTCTTACTAGTATAAAGGTTCTTAACCTAGAGTCCTAAATCCAATGTCCACGGGGAGTCCAATACTACATAGTTTCATATCTATATAGATTTTCTATCTCCCCTCTCCTTGAGTAAAACAGTTGTAGGGTTATCAGAGACTTAAAACAATGAATAACAAAATAAAGGTGAGCAGAATGGATTAGAGTGATGAACCAGACCAACAGAGTAATATTTTCAAATACCAAGAAAAATATAAAAACATGGACTTAGTTTTAAACCAGAAATACATAGTATTGGTTTTCTGAAAATATAACAACAAAAATAAATAATCAAAAACAGAAAGAAACAACATGTTTGGCTGTATCAGCAGTGACTAAGTTCCATGGAGGGTTCGAGAAGCTGCAGGAAGATAGAACAGAAGGAAAGTGCTTCCCACCGGGACTGGGTCACTCAGGCCATGTTGCCAGCATGGTGTTCTCAGGACTATGCCCCAGAGCGACACCGAAAAAAGCAGTGAGGTCTACTCACAGCAAGGTGATAAGAAAGGTAACGGGCACGAGAACTCATCATGTAAGGAAGAACTAAATCACCTGGGAATAATGGAGAAGAAAACACGCCCCAGTAAAGGCTGCTACACAGATCAATTAGAACAAGTCAGAACATGTTCTGGTTTGAGTTCTAGGAAGAGCTAGAGCTCAATGATCTCTAACAGGGAGAATTTCTTAGAAAAGATAGTGACTCCATGATCACTGCAAGTGGTGAAGCAAAGGCTGTCAGTAGTAGCCAAACATCACTTGAAGGACATTTTAAAAAGAATCATCATAGGAAAGGTCAAGGAATCTGTACGTTCAGAAATACCCCAGGGAAAACCTCATGAAAAAGTAGGTTTGTATTGGTTGCTAAAAGATCACTTCCAGAATCTTTGTATAAGTTACTGCATTGGGAACAAAGTCACAATAGAGAACATTTATGTTTCCTTTAATTTCCTAACACCAGCCATAGCACATAACAACATTACACTATGATCTGTAGCACTGAATGCCTCTTATGCAAACACTATTAAAATATGTATTAGCAGAAGCCTGAACATGGGATCCTTTCTAGAATAATCATAAATTTAGGTGTCTTTCACAGAGTATAATGAGAAGGGTGCCTATATTACACTGGTCAACTGTGAGATCATTACTGACTTAAAAAGGCCCTAATCTGTAGTATCTTGGTGTGCTGAACATGCATAAAACCATGAAAAATTTTTATTAGCTCTCGTTTTGAAGATATTTCATATAATTCATTTTACATGTTTCACTGTGTCAATTTATCCAGTAGGACTGTAGCAACATCCTAAATCAGCCTAGAATGATGTAATATTACATCACATTGCATAATATCATCATGCACACATCATCCAAAGTTGATTGCATCATTTTCTGATGCAATGCAATACTGCTGCCAGGTGGCTGCTGAAGTAAGCTGACGTCAGCAGTGCACTATATAAAGCCCTGTCAGAAAGGTTAGGCATTGAAAATATTTCAGACTTTGTGTGAGACAGTTTAAGCTACTGTTTCATAGAATTGTTATTATTTTATCCATTTAGGCACAATACAGAACAATAATGCCTTGAAAACGCGTTAATAGCATGACAATTTCTGCTGTTTGTGGGGAAGTGACATTTGCCAACCAGAAGAAAAGTACCACTTCTCAAGTGAAGAAGGCTTATCATCTTTACTTCGATGCAAGGTTGGTGAGCAAGACAAGCCTTGGGCCCTGCATATATGCTGTGTGACATGTACAACACAGCTTTCACAGTGGTTCAATGGCAAAAGACCATCAACACCATTTGCAGTCCCCATGGGGTGGAGAGAGCCAAGCAACCACATAAAAGACTGTTACTTCTGCATGTTTCCTCCTCTTTCCGGTGGAATAATGAAGCAAAAGAACTCGAGACTAGTCTACCCAAACATTCCATGTGCATTGAAATGACCGGTTCAACAACTTGCTGCAGGGTGATGCAAAACAAGCATGGGATGCTTTTCGCCTAGTGTCTACAAACTTTCTTGGGAATGTTAGGGCAGAAAACTACAAGGAACTAGTAGAAGACATGCTGATCCAGTATCAGAAACTTGGCCGCAATATGTCTCTAAAGACCCACTTCCTTCATTCCCATCTGGATTTCTTCCCTGAAAACTGTGGTATGGTTAGTGATGAACACGATGAACGTTTTCATTAAGATATCGCAATAATGGAACAAAGATACCAGGGAAAATGGTCCACTACAATGCTGGCTGACTACTGCTGGACACTCCCCAGAGATGCTCCCGAACAGCTGTACAAGAGACAAGCGAAGAAATCTAAGGAGTAGTCTATGACTTGATCTTTTACAGGTATTAACCGTAGGCCTATTACTATTGGCATGCATTTCATGATGTCGACATCCATTTATTGCAGATTACAAAAAAACTAGAGCCAAAATTAGAATTCGACTGTCATATCAGTGTTGAGCACATACAAATTGATAGCAAATGACTAATTTTATTTCAGTAACATGACTTTTGTAAAATTTGTTGGCCAGTGATTGGCACGCATTTTGTGATGTAAACATCAATTTATTGCAGATTCCAAAAAAAAACTAGAGCCAAAATTAGAATTTAACTGTCATATTCATGTTGAGCATATAGAAATTGATAGGAAATTACTAATTTTATTTCAGTTATATGACTTTTGTAAAAATTTATTGACCAGTGTTATCAATCCTCAACAAAGGTGGGAGGTGGGAATAAGAGGAGCTTCAGAGGCCAGTGGAACAGTGTGGGAGGTTCTGTTGCTCTCCTCCCGATGCTGCTGGCCTGAGATGCTCAGGGAAGTGAATGTTAATGTTATCTTGCTGGTTCTTGTTGAGAGAGTGTGAAGTTCTATAAACACACATTCACACACACACAACACTCTCCCCTCTGAAGCCACATAACTGAAGAAAATGCAAGTGCTTACTGTCACTTCTGAGGAAATTATTAAGCAGTTGGAAGAGAGGAAAACTATCCCAGGAGTCTTGTGGTTGAGCCTCCAGTGCAGTATCCATATCCACTGTGAATAAAGCCCAAAATTTCTCTGCATGTTCTGCCAATAAATCGGGCCACCAGGCAAATGCCTGTGAAAGGATAAAGAAATAATGCTAAAATAGACACATGTGAAAACATACACAAACGCTGTGCCACTTGCAAACATGTATTAGGTTGGAGTAGCATGATGCAAAATATGTTATCAATATTTTAATATTTCTATCCATGGAAAAAAGATCTATAGAAATAAATACACCAAATATTCAAAGTAGTTGTTTAAATTATGAAATGTAAGAAAATTTTTACATTTTTCTAATGTTCTGAGTTGCTTTAAAATAAAGCAATATCATTTTATATCTTAACTCTTTTTCAGACTCTATATTTTAATCATCAAAGGCAAATTTGATTAATGCTTAAATGTTTATCAAAAAATTACTTCTCACATTGTAAAAATAGTACTTTTTATTTGTAGTACTTTTGCTACGAATCTAAGGTCTAAAACACACCCTCACAGAGAGAGATTTCCTGACCCTCCAATGTAAAGTAGGTCCTTTTAGTTTCTCTGAATCCAGTACTTTTGTTTAGCAGATTTCAGTATTGCCTGTATGACGATATATGTGATTATTTTAATACCTAACTTTCAAATTAGACTGCAAACACTATGAAACAAGTATGTGTGTGGTCAGTTTGATACTTTAAATTCAACTAGGAATTTTCTAATGCCTTTTAGATAAAGGCAATAATTACTTGAAAAAATCTCTGCTGTTTACATGAGTGAAAATATTTATTCACTAGGAAGTTCTTGGAAATAACATGTCCTGACCACGGACCACTGTACCAAGCCTACCTGTTGAGGGAATCCAGTAGCAGGCTCACCAGCACACAGACTGGCAGAAGCTCATGTATCTGTGATTCTTGCCAGCCAGCCCTCCTAAATCTCACCACTCAGTCATCTTGGACGCCCCAACTAGCCCACCTGGAATTTCTTACTGGGTTGGCTAAGAAAGAGTTATCCCTTGAGGAAGAAGCCAGTCTTTACAAACTGGAAGAGAGAACTGGTTCTTCAAAAAGGCAGATATTAATACATGGCTATAAGAAATTAGGAAGAGTCAAAGACCTATGATACCAACAAAGGGTCAAAATAAATTTCTAGCAACTCACCCCAAAGAAATTTAAAACTGCCTAAAAAGTTCAAACATTGGCTTAAAGCAGCTCAAAGAACAAGAGAACACAGATAAAAATCTAAACGAAATCATGAAAACAATAAATGACAAAAATGAGAAGTTCAACAATGAGACAGACCTATAAAAAAGGAATCAAACAAATATTTGAGAGCTGAAGAACATAATGACTGAATATTCAATGAAGAGTATCAAAAACAAAGTTGATCAAGCAGAAGAATCAATGAATTAGACCAGGAATTTGAAGTTAGCCGGCAAAAGGAAGAAAAAAGAAAAATGAAAAAATGTTAAGAAAGCCTATAGGATTTATAGGACACCCTCAAACAAACCAGTGATAGGCATTTTCAGAATATCAGAAAGAGAAAGGGACAGAAAATTTATTTCCTCAATCCCAGAGATAAATTCCACTCAGTGGGATTTATTACCCTTTCAATATGTTATTGAAATTGATGGCCTAACATTTTTTATCTGTGGTCATCAGGGATTTTGACCTGGAGTTTTATTTTCTTGTTGAGTTTTGGGCTTTGATATCAAGATGATGCTTTTCTCATAAAATGATTTTGGAAGTATTTCCTCTTCTATTTTTGGGAAGAGTTTAAGAAGGATTGTTTCTGGGCTTTTCTTGTTTGGAAGTTTTTGAGTATTGATACAAATTCCTCATTTGTTTTTGACCTGTTCAAGTTTTGTTTTCTCCTCACTCAGTCATGATAGATTGCATGTTTCTAGGAATTTACCCACTTTTAAAATGCCCATACTATTCTGAAAAATCTACATATTCAATGTAATTTCTATCAAATCCCCACTGGTGGTTTTGACAGATATAGAAAAAACAATCCTAAAAGTTCATCTGGAACTGCAGAAGTTCCCTGAGAGAGAAGCGATCTTGAGATAGAACAAAGATGGAGGGATCATATTTCTTGATTACAAAATATATTGCTAAGCAATGATAATTAAAACAAATAGTACTAGCACATAAATAGACACATAGACCAATGAAATAGAATAGAAAGACCAGAAATAAACCCATGCATAAATGGTAAACTAATCTTTGACAAAGGTGACGAGAATATAAAATAAGGATATTCTATTTAATAAGCGGTGCTGGAAAACTGAATACCCACATACAAAGTAATAATTTCATTATTTTGAAGTTTCAGGCCATTATCTTACACCATACACAAAGACCAACTCAAGATGGATTAAAGACTTACATAAGATCTGAATAGGGTAGCTCCTACAACTGAACATAAGGAAAAACCTTCTTAGCATTGATCTTGGCAGTGAATTCTTGGATATGTTTCCAAAAGCACAGACAACAAATCCAAAAACAGATTAAACAGGACTATATTAACCTCAAAGGCTTTTGCACAGCAGAGAAAACCATCACCCAAATGAAAAGGCAACTTACAGAGAGGGAGAAAATATTTGCAAAAAATATATATGATAAGGGGTAGGATCCAAAATTGTAAGGCACTCCTATGACTAAAGAGCAAAAACAAATGAGAAAACCTCATTAAAAAATGGGCAAAGGACCTGAATAGACAATTCTCTAAAAAGACAAGCGGCCAACAGGTATATGAAAAGGTCCTCAACATTACTAATAATCATTTGACTTTCAAATACAAATCAAAACCACAGTGAGTTATTACTTCACACTTGTCAGCACAATTGCTACTAAAAAAAGGTAAGTTTTATTGAGAAGATAGAGAAGACTACACACTATGTGCACTGTTGGTGGGAATGTAAATTGGTACAGCCACTATGGAAAAAGGTATGGAGGTTCCTCAAAAAATTAAAAGCAGAAGTACCATGTGATCCAGCAGTCCTACTCTGGGTATTTATCTAAAGGAATTGAAATCAGAATCTCAAAGAGATCTACTGCCACAGTTACTGGAACGTTATTCACAAGAGCTGAGACACAGGAACAAACTAATTACCTCTAGACAGATGACTTGGATAATGAAAATTTGGTGTTCATATGTGATGGAATATATATTTCAGGCTCAAAAGTGAAGGAAATTATTCAACAGCATGGTTAAACCCAGAGGAAGTTATGCTAAGTGAAATGAGTCAGACACAGAGGGATGGCTGGAGAGTGTGAAACAAGGAAGTATTTTTGAAAGGGACAAGATGAATAACTCCTAGAAATCTATGTTCAGCATACTGGGTATAGTTACCAGTGCTACACGGCATACTCCAATTTTTGCTTTGGGTACGTATTGTGTTAAGTGCTCTTATTACACTCCTACTTACACAAAGGAAGGTGGACATATCTGGACATAAAATCTCAGATTTGTTTTAATTTGCATTTCTCTAATTAGGAATGAGTTTGAAGATTTTTTTTTGTATTTTAAGAACTCTATACTGCTTCTAATGAATTGTTCATCAGGTCTTTCCCCCTTTTATAATTTAAGCTTTTTCACCCAAAAACTATAAAACTTTCATACTTCGGTGATAGATATCTTTGTTATTCCAATTGAAATTAATCATTCAACAAAGGATTCATCAAATTCTAGCCAGTGAAGTCCGTATTTGTTTTCAAAAACTTCTGAAGAACTTGTGAGAGTAATGGTTGCAAAACTTCATTTAATTTCTTCATATAAAAATCAGACTCAAACTAGGAAAAAGTGGGGCCTCGCTGGTGGTACAATGGGTTAAGCGCAGCACTATGAAGCTATGCAGAGCCACTGCAACAGGAGTTCAATACCCGGTCAGCAGGGAAGATTCCCACATGGCACAGCAGACCTCTTCTGTCTCGCCCACTGCACCCCTCAGCAGTATATTTCAGTAGATCTGCCTGTTCTGCTCCCCACTCTTTCTCTGGTGAATCCTCTCACCACCCCAATCCTCTGGCCTACACCCCAGCTTGTATGCATGAATAGATAAATCTTTTAAAAAATAAAATAAAAATAAAAAATAAAAGATTTATCTATTCATGCATACAAGCTGGGGTATAGGCCAGAGGACTGGGGTGGTGAGAGGAGTCATCAGAGACAGAGTGGGGAGCAGAACAGGCAGATCCACCGAAGTACACTGCTGAGGGGAGCAGCGGGGAGGCAGGAGAGTTATGCTGCGCCATGTGGGAATCTCCCCAGCTGGGGATTGAACTTGGGCTGCAGTGGCTCTGGATAGCTTCACAGTGCTGCGCTTATTAACCCATTCTGCCACCAGGGAGGCCCTAAATTAATCTTTAAACAAAACAAAACAAAAAACTAGGGAAAAGTTTTAAAATATCAACACATTGAGTATTTTCTTAAAAACTTACATCACAAGAATAATGCCTAATGTAATAATAAAAAATAAGCTGCAACTTATTAGTAGATGATAAATAGAAGACATCAACCACAGGAAGAGGGGTATGGGAAAATTGCAGATTTGGGAATTAGGACATTTTAGTTCCTGAATTTGTGCTTGTAACTTCAACTTTGCTATTATGGGTAGATGAAAGTGAAAAGTGGTTGGATATGGAATATTCTATGTAAATATGATGTAAATATGATCTGAATACTTTCTTTTTTTTTTTTTAATCTTTCAGCTTTATTTATTTCTGTGTAGAAGAACTGGGGTATAGGTCTGAGGTGCAGGGGGTGAGAGGATTCACCAGAGACAGAGTGAGGAGCAAAACAGGTGGAGTTCCTGAAATACATTACCAAGGGGGGCAGCAGGTGAGACAGGAGAGGTCTACTGCACCATATGCGAGTTAGTTCCCAGGGATTGAACTCAGGTCACGGCAGTGATAGCGCTGAGACTTAGCCCCCCTACACCACCAGGGAGGTTCCAGATTACTTTTTGTCTAATATTTTCTATAATGGGTATGTGACAATAATATAAAAGTGAAAAATAAAGCTGCATATGCAGTTTCATCGCCTATATCTTGCTCCTGCCTTTTGGAGCTGGAGAGGTGCCACACAGAAGAATCTGAGATTCCTCAGTCTGAGTAGAGCAGCAGAAAAGCTCTAGTAAAACCGCAACACTTCAGGGACTCCCTGGTGGCACAAGGAGTTAAGTCTGAGCCTATGAAGCTGTCGGCAGCCACTGCAGCATGAGCTTGATCCCAGCCAGGGAGCTTCCCACATGGCGCAGCAGACCTCTCCTGCCTCGACTGCTGCTCCCCTCAGCAGTGTATTTCAGTAGATCTGCCTGTTCTGCTCCCTACCCTGTCTCTGGTGATTCCTCTCATCGCCCCCACACACCTCTGGCCTACACCCCATTTCTTGTATGCATAAATATACACATCTTTAAAAAACATTTGGAAAGGTTGGTTTATCCCACTGACCTCTGGATACATAATTAAGATTATTTTAAGATTCTTATGATAATAATTCAGTTAGTGGAGGTAGTAAATAGGTCTGGTTCATGTACAATGTTTTCAAAATCATACTTTAGATGCTGTATGCTAGTGAGATGTGTATGCTAGCGGAGCGAAATTAAACCAAAGTGAAAACTAAAACAAACAAGAAAAAAAAATCCCTCTTTCTCTTTATATTAAAACCCATTCAGAGCATAATCTACTTCAGATATTGATATTCCTATGAGTAATATTATGCACAAACACATGTCCACACTGAACTCCTTTTCCTGCCATGGCTCCGTGGCTGGAGCACCCTAGGACTCAGCCAGCCGAAGGGCAGGAGGAACCAGCCATGCGCTGTGAGCTGAGAGACGCCAATACTGCAAATACCGAACGTCCTTCTTGCCTAGTGTCCCTGATGGGGAGCGCAGTATGATGTTTAGAACACTGCAGGGGCCTCAATCAATACTTGTCGTAAGTAACAAAGCAACAACTTGAACTATGCTAGTACCGATCATGCACCCTGATATTCTCAGCACTCCAGCTCCTAGTCCTGGGATATGCCAGAGAACAAGGAAAGGAAGAGGATGAGAGAATGGAGAGGGCATCTCCAGACTGACACCCTAACCACCCCCTCTGCATTTACACCCCTGCTATGAAGTCGAGTGCCCAGCCTGGCAGCAGAGCCAGGGCATTCTATTTTGGACATTCTATTCACACCAAGAAACAATGTGATCACAGCAAAACTACTGGGTCACACATCTGGCCTGAGCCTTCACATGTCAGGAGCCAGCTGTGCAACTCTGGCAAGTAGATCAACCTTTCTAGCTCCCATTTTCTTATCTGTAAAATGGTGTGGGAGGGGGTGTCCAGATGACAGCCCCGGGCTCTCCCATCGCACTTGAGACTGCCTGGCGCTGTCAAAGCCAGTGGCCTTCGGATAGACAGGTGTCATATCAGTTTGCTTCAATTTCTGGAAAGACACAATCTAATCACTGGGATGCAGGGACAGCCTTAAAAGATTTTCTGGAAAGGTGCTTAGGCTATCTTTCTAAAGAGAAAACACAGAGATTCAAAAGAAAAGCCTGAGAGGAGAGGTCGAGAGGCCTTCAGAGAGAAGGGAAGACTGTCTTACAAGTAAGTTACTGTCAAAGAGCTGAAGGACATGAAACCCGCTTAACTGAGAAATTGCTGAAGGAGAGAAACAACCTCTTAGCCCTGCAAAGTAAACTGCCACTGCGGAGAGAAGTAGAATGAAAATAAAAGGAGCTGACACATGAGCCACTTGAGGGTCTCTTTGAGGCAGATCCATTAACCTGCACCAAGGGAGCTGGGCTGGGTGCTCTTTCACCGAGTAAAGAAACTCGAGCTTGAACATCCAGCAAAATAAAGATCAGCGCAGAGTGCAGTCTCCCAATTCACTCTGGAAATGACTTTGAATCAGACCAATTCTCTCCCCAATACTGCTAAGAGAAAAAGAGGATCTTCTTAAAAAAAGAAAGAAAGAAAAAGGCCCCAAACCAAAAAAAAAAAAAAAAAAAAGATAAGACCAAAGGGGGTAAAAATCCTCTCATCTGGCGTTTACTGAGGTGGTCAGCAGTAATTATGCATGCAATTATTAATAAGACACATTCACAGAAACACTATAATAAAGATGAGCCTGCTTAAGGAAATAGCTTTAATTCCAAGGTGAGAAACTAAGTTGGCTTTTAAATGAACCATAATCACAATGGGTTCTATCTTATTTTCACAAAAAAGTTATTATATGTTAAGAAAATAGTGGAAACAATTTTACTCACCTCTCTTCCCTGAGGGATTCCAAGAATTTGGAAGCATGGTGAAATGGAAAAATTCCATAGTGTTATAAAGCATTTTTAAAAAAGAGGTCATTATAATAGTCTATATTTCAGTCTATAGGAGAGATATTTATGGGTAATGATTATCTCTATTCGACAAAGTTAACTGTATTCTTGCAGATTAGAAAGTAAACAGTATTTTAATTGTGTTATGATACATTATACTTTAAGAGACTTTTAATGATATAATGGAGTATATAACAGTATTAAGTTTAAAAGACAGAGTTACAATTTTTCTTACTGGCAGAAGAAATTTAATGTTATTTTTGTGAAATGTGTGGGAATATTCACTGCAGCTATTTAGGTACGCATACACCTACAAATACACTGAATTGGATATCTAATGAGAATTTTTCTTTCAATTCTAAGAAGGTCTAATACTCTGATAATGCCTCTTAACAAAAGACAAAGACAACACATACATTTTATCATATAATCATTTTCATTGTAACACAGCAGCAGTACTAGTCTAGGAAGATTCTCCTGGGAATTCATTTCAAATTATTGAAGCAGCTGTTTCTTCAGTTTAAAATAAAATATCCATAACAAGTTCACACATGACAGATGCAAGGTAAAAACTAGATTCCACAGTGTGAGCTAAAAGCAGATGTTTTGAATGATCATACTTATAACCAGATACAATAAACCTTAGTTGCCTATAGTGAGGTTTTATGAATACTCTTAAGAATAGGCTTAAAATGTAATTCCTATAGTTTCTTATAGTTTTGAAAATTAGGATTCATTAAATACTGTATAGATTGTTTCTTTTTTATGATCATTCATTTCAAGTGTTTACTCAAGAATAAAGTACTGTTAAGGGCACCAAAATACGTAACATTTATTTAATTACCCACATTTCCCCCCCCCCCCCCAATTTAGTGTCAGAAAACTGTTTTGAGTCTTGAAATAAAGTCATGACTCTTAGAAAAGGTGACATATTAAGTCTCAGACCAAGCAGTTTGGTGAAAAAGCATTCTGTATTTTTAGTGACTGTTAATATAAAAATGAGAACTTTTAAAGATTAGAAACAATGCAGGTTTAGAGCAAATTTAAAGAAAATTTTGATAAGAAAATTTAGTTTTATCTATCCATCATACAGATATGTGAGATTTCTATTCAATTTTGTTCTCTTCTAGTTTAGCGCTAGTTTTCCTCGTGCACATGGACCTGCTGACATTTTTGAAGCAAAGCCTGTGGCATGGTGGGAAGGCAAGATGGGTTCATGTTCCACTTAGCTTCTTACTAGTACATCTTTGGCAGATCCCATAGTTCTCCCACATTCCTCACAGCACACTGTTGTCAGGAATAGATATCAAATCAGATACCTATACCATTCCTTTGTAACATATAGGAGTGAGACCTCTAGGAAATGCACATCTGTTTTCAGTACTCTACAGGTAAACGGGCAGGCATGTATTAGACTCTGTGGGTGCCCACTTCTTCAGTGTTGCTCCCCCAGGGACAAAGCATTATGTGTAGCTTTATATGACATTAAAACAAGCGATCACCTCTGCATGATGCTCTTCATTCTGCTGCAAGACTTCTATGCACAGCTCTGCTAGATGAAGAACCTCTTCCAGCTTTCTAGCAGGTGTTGCTTGGTTCATGGTCTCTAGATTAAAAAAAAAAAAAAAAGGAAATAATATTACCTTGAAAATATAAAGCCAAACATATCCTATGATGGATTGATGAAAACCAGAGTGCTGCAACAGAATGGGAAAGTGTATTTTTGAGGATAAAAGATACAAGAAATAAGAAAAAAACATTCACTGGATTGTAGAAAAAATTTCACGGAAACTGCAAGTGCTTTGCCATTTAATACATAAGAACTAACAGGTGCATCAGCACATTAGATGCTCAACTTCTGCAATAAACAAGTTATAATTCTCCTCAAGGTCAGAAACACAAAGAGAGCCGATAACACAGTCTCTCCCCTCTCTCTATTATATTATCAATACAATACCATTCTCACCAGATGAGTCATCCCTGGCATTAGCAAAACCCATGCTTTTTTGTTGCTATTTCAATTCCCAGCTTGAAATGTCTAGGGTTCATGTTGATCTTAAATTCAAGAAGTACAAAGTCACCTAAAACAACTCTGATAGCCTGCAATTAACTGATTTCCTCTCCTTCTTCTGTGCCCACCATCACCCCACCTTTTCCTCTCCTCCAACTGGAAAGGATGGGGAGGTGATCTTTAAAGCTGAAGACTCTTTCAGCATTAAGGTAAATCGGTGTAAAAAAGTCAGGCCACAATGAGATTAAATGCAGCTCTCTGCAACCGAGAAAGCAAAGCAGTTCATTGCAGAGATACGAGGAGCTAGCAGAAATTAGAGGTAGCCTGTGTAATGAAACTGTTTCAAAACCGAACGCAAATAATAGGGATGCCAATAATCACATGAAAATAGATGTTCTTAGAGTCATCCTCTCTTTGCCCCACTAAAATCAAATTTTCACCAAAAGAGCTTTTTTTCTTCTGTAGAACTTATAGTCTTTCTCTTTTTTTTGCAATGGATGTATTCCCCCAACTTCTTCCTAAACCTCAGTCTTAAATTTGGAGGGGACACATCTATTTGTTCTTAATTTGTTCTCAAGGGATGTTGAAGGAGGCACTGAAACATTACTTCAGTCGCTGCTTGTTCTAAACATTTGCTGCAGGCATAGGGTAGGACACCAAGTGGCTCATAAGGGGCGTCCACCTCCTAACCCTGGGCCACATCTCACTGAATTCAGCTGCAGGATGGGAAATCACCTCTTGTCTGTGAAAGGGACATACGAATACAATGATTCTTCTGGAAACCGGTGTGCCAACGCCACAGCTGAGTGCGTGTAGCACGTACTTAGCTGAGGGAAGGAGGAGGAAATATAAGACACGACCTGATCTTAAATAAAAGCTCCTTAGACATCAACTCTCCAGTCTTCCATCTGTTTCATGAACACTTCAACCTCCCCAGGGAAAGGTGAGGTCAAGGGGGCTCATGGCAGTGCATGGCAGCCTACTCTGGGCGTAGTTCTAGCCATTAAAGTCTGCTTAAGGAAGGCAAGACGCTTAAGAAAAGTTTGGAAACAATAGAAAAGACACACAGAAGTAATGCAGGTGAGACTGCTGAGTGAGGGGGGTGGTTCATGGCAGGAATGGGAGAAGGGAAGAAGGCCCTGATGCAGGTTCTCACACATGTCCTGGAGAGGGTGGCTTCTAGAACTGCTTCTAGGACCAAGATGTGACACATTTGGGAGGAAGGTGGTGACAAATGTTACAATTTCTTGAGAGCCAATTATGTACCAGGCAGAGCACCAGGCATTTCCCATGTGCTATCACACTAGTTTGCCTAATAGCTTACGTTGGTTTTTCTTTCTTCTTTCTTTCTTTAAAGAATTTAGATTTTTTAAAATTATGCATACAAGTACTGGGGTGTAGGCCAGAGGTGTGCGTGTGGGGTGTGAGAGGATTCACCAGAGACAGAGTGGGGGGCAGAACAGGTGGATCTACTGAGATACATTGCTAAGGAGAGCAGCAGGCGAGACAGGAGAGGTCTGTTGTGCCATGTAGGTCAGCTCCCTGGCCGGGGATCGAACTTGTGCTGCAGTGGCTGTGGATAGCTTCACAGAGCTGAGATTAACCCGTTGTGCCAACAGGGAGGCCCTCAGTTTGGTTTTTTCATACACATAACTCGTAGGTAAGAAAAGAGGCCTGGAGAGATGAAATGCAACAGCTACTAGGTGGGGAATGTGAGGCGTGAATGTAAGGTGAGTTCTTACCGTCTCTGCCTTGTACCTGTCTGGCTGAAGTACAAATGTGCTAGGGGACAATGGGTGACGAGTCTGAGGCCAGAGAGTAAGATAAGTGGACTGGACATAACCTAGAGATAACTTAGGGCAAATCTATCTTAGCAGGACTTCAGAATAATTTTAGGAAAATATATTTGGTGGTTGTGTGTGTAGATCAAGGCAGGATTGGTGAAATTGTGCTATGTGGAACCTGGTCATTGTGCTATGTGGTCAGCCTGGTAGCATGGAGAACTGTGGTCATGGAACAGCAGAGAAGAGAAGGAGCATGGATACTGAAGGGATTGGCAGGCCCTTGCGAGGAACTATAAATTACAGGCTAGAGAGGGCGACTCAGAAGTCTGGAGATTGCGTGGCTCAGAGAAGATGAAGATGCATGGTTAAGAACGCTCGGAAGTGTGCCTTCTGTAGGTCATCCATCACTTTTAGGACTGCATGCCATCAATATGATTTAAAGCAAGTTAGTTATTCTAAACTGAAAAGATAATTAAGCATTGTAAAATCTGCACACATAGGAAGTTAGGTATCTGGAATCTTAGCCTGGAAAACTCTTTTCACCATTCAAGACCCAATTTAATGCTTCCTTAAGTGACCTTTATGTATACTGGGTTATTTTATTTCAACCTATCTATATTATGTGCTTTCCATAAGGAAAGGGAAAGACAACAAAATTTAATTTTTTTAATCACAGAAGAGAAACTTCTATTAGCACATTTTTTACTGAATCCTCATGGTCATTCTATAAGTTAGGGACTCATAACCTCCTTTTTAAGACTAGGAAAAAGGGTGTTAGTGAAGTTAAAGAAAGTGTCCATATTCTTGCAGATACTTGCTGAGATGGCATTAAAATTCTACTTCTGATATCATACAAGTAGTAGTAGTGACTTAAATTTTTTTCAACCGCAATTATCTTAACATATAAATATTCAATTAAATATATATGTATAAACACACACACACACACACACACACACACACACGTGCGCAACAGAAATTTCCATAAGCTCAAAGATTGAATAGTTTATAAAGTTACTATATTCTTAGTCACAAGTGTGCAGTAATGGAAAAGAATCACAGAAAACTCAAAACTTAATTCTATTTACATGTGAATATGTCAAAACCAGTTTTTACATTTGATACTACCTTAAATGAAAACTCTGAAAGTACCCTGTGTCCTACTGAAACTTAAAAAACAGTCTAAAACACTTTCTTCTTCCTAGATTAAATTTACTGAGAAGATTGAAACTTTGTACTTGAACATAATGGCCACTCTAATACTTTAAATAAATAACATTTTTACCAAGTGCACTATGTACAACATCTCTGCCTGTCACCCATTTGACTAGAGCCAAGAATTTAATGCATTCTAAAGTCAGAGCTCCACCAGATAACAACGTTATCAATAGCACCATTAAAATTCTGAACACAGTGCATATTTGAGAATTCCCCCTCAAAATGTTCACTCTCTCTTTTCGTAATATTTCAATGGCATTAGATGTCACTTTATTCTTTAAACTTCACACCAAGTTGCTGATGGTTGAAATACATTTCAAATAGTGACATTTAAAACAAATGTGCCCAACGTGGAAAGGCTTCTTGATGAATTTCAACGTGTTGCTCTTGAATATAATCTTGCTTCATTTTGGAATATTTGTACTTTTTTATGAACACATTCCTTGGCTCCTGGAAGCAACTCCTCTTGACTATACCTCTACAATGGGAGGAACTCTTCCTGGAGAAAAGGGAGGAAGGTGGGAAGTTATAACAGCTCCAGTGCTTTGCCTTGATAGGCTTAAATTCTCCATGTTGTTATATAAGTTACAGCATTAGACTCAACATTTGTACATATTACATCATGATCATCACTGGAAGTCTTGTTTTCATCCATCAACATACACTGGAACCCTTTGCCTATTTCATCTGTCCCCAACCACCTTCCCACCTTCCACTCAGGTACCCTCCAATCTGCTCTCTGTTTATCTATGAGTTTATTTTATTTTTTTTTTTTTAAATTTTTTTTTTTTTTTTTAATTTA
>PVIJ01004979.1:0-109826 GCA_004024925.1 Scalopus aquaticus | reverse complement strand
ACCTCTGGCCTGTACCCCATGTACCCCAGCTTGTATGTATAAATAAATAAAATCTTAAAAAAAAAAAAAAGAAGGGAGAAAATCAGCTAAGCCCAAACCAAACCAAATGCTACCAATTATGTAGATGTTATAGAAGTATAAAATAGGCTTTGTCCCTTGTTTTCTGAGTGAATGCATTGTTGCTCTTGAGATCTAAAACAAATCGCTAGAAATTAATGTCAGTAGCATTGTTTTCATGTCTAATGAGTACTAGGTGTTCTGTTACACTATTCACATACCATAGCAAGTACAAATAATTATACATCAGAGAATTTCAGTATAATAGGTAACACTGTGCAGTTTAAGCAGAGTAAAAGAGTGCAAAAAATTAGGGGCATGAAATTAGGGACTTTAAGTGTATGTTGCAATTTAACACAATAATGGGTTTCTGTAATAGTGAAAAGATGAAAAAGTGGTAGGGAATCTTTTCTAAAGGTTTCAGATGGTCATGTTTTGTAGCTTAGTCACTAATGTGTAATATTAGTATCTTTTAAATATTAATATCTTTTGCAAACATGTGTTTGACTAGAATTCAAATTTACAGCATCTGCAGAGAGTATGTGTGGCTGGATAGGAAATAAATTTCTAAAAATCAAAAGGTTTTAAAAGAACATAAATAAAGATGAGGATGGAGAAGAAGATGCTGCAGCAGCTTGCTTGGAATTATTCTTGTGTCAAAATAGAGACAATAGAAGCAAGTTTCTAAGATGGTATTGCCAACATATCCCCAACATTTGTGAAATAAACATTTTATTTCCCTTTCTTACCACTGGCTTCCATCCACCATGTTAGCCTCCCACTTTCATTTCTATTTGTGGCAACATCTTTTGCCCATTCCTTAAATATCCATGTGCTTTAGTGCTTCTCCCTGGGTGGCTTTTTCTTCTCCCTGGTTCATCTCATTCCTCACCGTGACTTCAGATAACAGTATTGGACATTCTCTAGCTTGTTTCTCTCTCCTACACTTTAAACCAGTTTTTCCAATTTAGTCACATGTACTCCATACTCAACATGCCCAAATCTGAACTATTATCTCCCTGCCAGAAACCTTTTCAGTCTCATTCTGTCTTCTGCCTGCTTGCTCAAAACGTCTTCAGGACATAGAACCTTGTCTTCTTACTACTTCCCTTTCACCTCCCATTTAAACTTTATGGAATAATAAATTTATTTCTAAGTATTTCTATTCCCAGTCATTTTTTAATTCACATAGTCACACTTCTTAACACCTGTGTGGTGGTTGAAAGCCATTCCAGAGTTATATCAATCAAGGTAGTGGGGGCATATATGTATTTAAACTCCTGTGTGGCTTGGGTTGAAGGTTGCTTCTATAGCCATTGACTGTAGAATGCAGTTCACCTCATGGAAGCCCAAGTGTATTGTTGGCTAGCAAGCACCTTCAGGCAGAGAAAGACAGGTGTTTGCAGTAAAACACCCTCAGTAAGTAAAGGGAATGTGAGAGCCAAGGATAAATGGATTGAACACCAAGAACATCATCTTCACTGAACACTAAGGGACAATTTAGTTGCTTCTGAGTGTTTGCTATTTCCAGGAATGTTGCAAGGACTATCACTGTTTGTGTACTTTTGTGCACTTGTAAAGAAGTTTTCATAGGGGCCTCCCTGGTGGCGCAGCGGTTAAGCGCTGTGCTGCGGACAGCAGCGATGTGAGTTTGACGCCTGGCCAGGGAGAATCCCACATGGCGCGGCAGACCTCTCCTGCCTTGCCTGCTGCTCCCCTCAGCGGTGTATTTCTGATCTGCCTCTTCTGCTACCCGCTCTGTCTCTGGTGAACCCTCTCGCCGCCCCACACCTCTGGCCTGTACCCCAGCTTGTATGTATAAATAAAAAAAAATATTAAAAAGAAGAAGTTTTCATGGAATATATCTATCAAGCATGGAATCTCTGTGCTGTAAGATTTATGTAATCTTAATTTTTCTAGTCTCCAAAAGACTTTCCTAAATAATGATGTTATTCTGTATAATTTCTGCACAATTTTTTACTCCCATTATTTGTTGTTATAGTACTCTTTATCCACATTAATGCCAACCTTGATTGTTGCCCAGTTTTTTAACTTTGGGGTATCTATCAAGTAAAATAGTATGTAAAGTTTTTAATTTGCATTTTTAAGTCCTAATGAACCCAGAAAGATTTCTAATGAATATTTGAAGGTAGGTAAGCAATAGATACCTGAACTATACAAATAATAGAATATGCTACTCTTTCTTAATGTGAATACATATTTATTTATTCACCATTCAGAAAAGCTCTTCAGTTATTCGGTTCCTTATACCTTTGCCAATTTCTTTTTAGTTGTTTATCTTTTCTTAATGACTTTTTGGCATTGTTTATTATCTTTTCCCATCCTCTACCACCTCCCCCCCACCCAGAGATCCCTTCATAGACTTTATGAAGCAAATAAAAACAGATTTTTATACCCCTACATTTTTACACAGCATTTTATACCCTGGTTTTGTCATGTGATATACTGTGGACTTATTTCAAGACATGCAAGGATCTATGCTGCAGACCTTGAGGATAAAAACCCAAACATGATACACAGCCTACCCACTGAGAATTTAGCCTCACATGCAATATGGAAAGATCATTACCTACTATGGGGATTCAAAGGGAGGATATTTGTTTTTCCAACTGAAAAATTAATATTCTTTATAACAATCGTGAGTCATGCATCATAAAATACACTTTTCCCTACACCACATTTTTCCTTATCCAAATCCTAAATATCAAGTTTTACAGAGCCAAGAAAAATTTAATAAATTTGTAATTCAAGAAAATGTTACAGGCCTACAATGTATCAGGCACAATGACAGCTAATATAACACAAATATTCCCTGATTTCATGACAGATAGTGGCTCAGAGTTAAAGAGCAATAAGAAATGTGTGGCTAGTGTAGGACAATAAAAGGAAAATATAACATATTTATTGGTATTTGAGGAGTGGAGATAGAGCCATGAAGGTGGGGAATCTTCCAGGGAGAGGACAGAACATAAGCAATATTATTCAACTCAAGTATGTGACTTTATGGAATTACAAAAAGTTCAAATTGGGTGGAGTTAGTACAGTGAGTTAGGGGTGCTGAATTGTAAGAGGGTGGTCCCCAGGAAAAGAGGAAGGTCAGGTTCTCAACCCCACCCAAGGGGTGGTGGAACTGAATAGGGGAATAAAAGAAGCTGGAGAGGAGACTGGCGAGGAAGGAAGAAGGGTGGAGAACCAGGAGACCTGGAGGAGGCACATGGGGCAGAGATGTGTGAAAAAACTGGGCTTGCTTCTTGCTCGTGGACTGGTTGAAACCGATGTGGGTGAGAGACCCGTGGGGAGGTTTATCTTGATTTTGATTTTTCTCTCTTCCTCCTACACTTGTCTGTCTGTTTCTGACCCTTTTCTATGGGTCCCCAACTGGCCCATCGTAGTTACTTTGAGGGTTCAAAAATAGATTGCAAATTGTCTGTAAACTGTTGATATTTTATTTATATGTAGATTTATATATGTGAATATTTTATAGCAATATAATGTATATATAAATATATATATTTAAGTTCTCAAATTTGTCATTGGTTAAAATGTGTAAGAATCGGGTAACATTAAAAACAGTAGTTGATTATTCAGTCATTAAAAAAAGGAAAGAAATCCTTCCATTTGTGACAACATGGATGAACCTTGAGAATATTATGCTCAGTGAAATAAGTCAGATTGAGAAAGACAAATGCTGTGTGATCCACTTGTGTGTGAATCTAACACAACCCACTCATAGAAATAGAGAACACATTGGTGGTTGCCAGAGGTGAGGGTGTGAAAAATGGATGACGGTGTTCAAAAGGAACAAGTTTGCATTTATATCTTATAATTTGCCAATTATATCTTAAGAAAATTGGAGGATAAAAGAACAATGGTTGAATGAAAAAGAAACCTTGAGAAAATCAATATTAAAGGAGCAGATAGGTGATGAGCGGGTGTTCAAAAGGAGAAAAAGTATGTTCAGAGAAATGTCAGAGACAATCATGGAAAGCAAATGTGTTAAAGGCTTAATAATTAGAAGAAAAGGTTTCCAAAATTAATATCCTTGAATAAAACAGCAGTTTATTTCTAGCCTATTACAAGTCTGCCTATCTATGCCTATGGGGTCATTTTAATCCTCAAGCTCATTCAGAACTCAGGTTTTTTCTACCTTGTTGCCTTGGTTGGGATGCAGGCAAAACTGAGCTCACACAGAACAAAAGAACCAAAATTAAGGGACAATAGCTATTCTTAAACTGAAGATAGTTTTGACATCATATACGATAGTTCTGCTCTTTCCGCTCCTCTAAAATTTAGTTCCCACACCACAATCAAGAAGTTGAGAAGTGTAGTTTCTACCTGGGAGACAACCTGATTAGAAAAAGTGGGAGACTTAACGTTGGAGGAACAACCAATAGTTGCCACGCCAACATAATATGTTTATGTGTCTATTTAGCGAACTTATGACACACATGCTGTATTTTGTCATTAGTTCATGTGATAAGGATACAGACATTTCAAAATTATCAAGTATTTTATATTCTAGAAGAGAGAGATAGGTGCTAAACAAAACAACCAATAAATGTATGTAATTGTATGGTATGGTTTATGAATTAATATATAATATTTGTACTATGAAGACAAGTGAAGTAAAAAGACGGCTATTCTATATTTAGAAAGACTTGTCAGAAAATATTATGTTAAAAATTGAAAAGGGTTTTTTGCAAGACAGAACTGGCAGTTGACGTGTAAGCCTAGATTCGTTGAAATTGAACAAGGACGGTTGCTAATTACAAGATTCAAAAATAAAACAATCCTTTTAATGAATTTGGAGAGAAAATTGACCATGATTATTAGCCTAAAGAGAAAATGCATGCAGTCCTCGGATGATTGAAGGTGCTAGTGCTGGCAGAGAAAGAATACAGTTGGAGATTAATGTTTCATATATGCTGACCTCTTCTTCACTAAGTTAGGAAACCTGAGTGTGAGGGTTGGGTGAACTGTCAGGTCCTTTTAAGTAACTGCTGTCATATTGGTTTGTGATACTGTATATGGTTCAATAATACAGGATCACATACCTCTTCAGATCTCTTACACACAACACCCAGCACCAAGGCACCCAGAGTCCTCTACCACAGTCCATTGTGCTCTCTCCACACTTGGCTCTTTCCCTCAACCTGACTGGTAGCCTCAATTCTACAGTCACATTTCTAGAGTTTGTTTAGGTTGGATTTTGTCTGATGCTTTGATTTGTTTCTCTGTATTCTACATATGAATAAAACCATCCAGCTCTTATGAGATTTAGGACATATGAAATTCTTGTAGGAATTCTCTAGCAAATCTGAGAAGCACCCTTCTAGGAAAGATTTAGGATTAAATCTGTAATCTGTGCTTTTTTTTTTTTCTGAGTGGGGTAGTGGAAAGGTGTATCTTTGATAAGTAAGAAAAGGTGGTAAGGAGAAGGGTTCAATATCTGTCTATCAAACATAGTATCTAATCTATGTAGCAAAAGAAATAGTCCTTCACCAGAAAACTGACACATACCCATTTCTAGATTGTGCCTGAATTTGTAAAGTGGCTGATAAATGAATTTCAGATTACATGTTTTAGGACAGATTGTTGTTTTATTAATTTAATATTTCAAATTCCAAATTTTTAATTTGGTTGATGTTCTTGTTTTTATTGTGTGGGTGTGTGGAAGGTTGTAAATTTACTGTCCTGATTATAAAGCTCATATGACAATTCATAAATAGATTAAAAAAATTAAAATCTTATGTGAATCCCTTTTATAATCTGTCTTTTGTTTTTTCTTTAACAGCTAGTAGTGTATAGTAGTTACTATTTTTTTTATTTCAGGTAGTAATTAAGATATAGAAATTAATGTAGAAAACTTACAGTTTCTAAGTTATTTATAGATATAGTTCTTTAGCATTATGTTCATTTGTTCATATTCCATTTATACATACATGTTACATTATAGAGAAGTCAGTTCTTGGATTAGTGTATATTTCTTGACAACTTGATTCTATTGTTTTTCATTATTTGTCTTTTCAGTCTAGATATTTGCATATTCCCACATCTATCCCCATTGAGGGTTTTTGTTTTTAATCAATCATTTTTTAATCAAAAAAGACATTGATGGGGACTCCCTGGTGGCACAGCGGTTAAGCACTGTGCCGTGGGGCTATCTGCAGCGGTGACGTGAGTTTGACGACGGCCGGGGAGATTCCTACATGGTGTGGCAGACCTCTCCTGCCTCGCCCGCTGCTCCGCTCCCCTCAGCAGTGTATTTTCGTGGATCTGCCTGTTCTGCTCCCCACTCTGTCTCTGGTGGACCCTCTCACCTCCCCACACTTCTGGCCTGTACCCCAGCTTGTATGCATAAATAAATAAACCTTTTTAAAAAAAAGACGTTGATTATAGAGAAACCATGGACAGTGATATCAGTATTTTTTTTTAACCTTTTGACCATATTACCTTGACATCATGACTTTGTCTATCCCTTCAATCCTTTTAGGTTTTATTTTTTATTACAATATTCATGGTTTCTGCTAATTTCCTGGGTTTTTGTTTACTCCAAGATATTTTTCATTTAGAACTTTTGAGGTATTATTGCTGTTTACTTGTTTTCAATGAAGTCCATTCTCCCTATTATTTATTTGTCTCTCTGGAATATTGTTATCTGTTATTTATTCGTTTGTATTTTCTCCAAGGGCACAACAGTATCTTTATGATTTTCTTCTGTCCTTTCAATCGTATGACTTCTTTTACCCTTCTTTCTGGAAGATAAAACCAATTTCCACATTGACATCTCGTAATACGTTACTTTAAAGTGAAATTCCTGTTTGTCTTTAGATCTCTACACAAGTTTCCTCTTATTATCCCAGTTGTATTGCTGCTTCTTGTTTTTTGAGATTCTTCTATACTGTCCTCTCTTGCTGATAACAGTACTCCCCTAGGCAAGATTTTACTTCAGTTTCTTTAAAACATCCCCCAATGAAGAAGTGGTAGACATTTCAATCTAGCAGCTAAAAGTAGTGTTCTTTGACATCAATCTTTTCTGTGTTAAATCTCTATATCTTATGTCTGCTGATAATTGGCTTTCTTATTGTTCTCATCTTCTCAGTCAGTATTTTCTTGTCAGGCAGATGCAAATTAGTAGGATTAGATTTCATAAGTTCTTGAATGCATGATATTACAACACAATGTAGGAGAATTTAACAATCAATATTCATTTGTACTATTTACATACTAGAAATTACTGGGGAAATATCACAGAAATACGACTCAGATTGTCTAAGTTTAGAACACATTTTGTATTCTTTACTTCTGTGGGTACAAAAAATAATCAGTGCTGACTATTATTAACCTTTAATCATGTTACACATTTAGCAAGTCAATTTAATTATTCACTAAGTGATTAGAAAGGATGGGTGACAAACAGAAATTTTTAAAAAGCAACATTGATGCTTGAAACACATACATATATGTAGATTTGATAGACATACATTACAGGATGTTATGTTTTATCTGTATAAGTTACTGAAATACTTTCAATTCCATCAAGATGAAATGAATTCCAAGATTTGAAATTTTCAGGATATCCCATTAAGGAGAAACCATAATGTATAGTCCTTGGAATTCTTATCTTAAATATCAACTATTAATGAATCATATAATTTCAAAAAATATTAATCTTTAAGGAAATTTTGGGGGATTTATCTTCTTTCATGCTTTTAAATCAAAGTGATTCTATGTTCTAAATGGGAATATTTTGCATTCACTGTACATTTTGAAACATCTAATCTTTGCTTCACTTGCTGGACACAAGGATGCAAAGATAACTAATGTGGGTTTTGCTTGTTTCAGGAAGTTCTATGTAAATTTTAGTTCACTTCCTTTTGCAGAAAGTGTGACCATTACTTATAATGAAAATATTTGACATTTCTTCATAATTTACTTCGGATTATGACTAATGATCTAGATTAATTTCTTTGGGATTAGCCTAAATGTTTCAATTTAAGAAGAGGAATGTTACATGTTGCCTATGAACAATCTGAGAACAGATTTCATTACATCCTAATCTCTTTCCAGTCACTCCAGCAGTTGCTTTGGGATTCACAGGGTAATGTCTTACACAATTCCTGCTTACCTGTAGCTGGATGGCATTATGGAGGATTAGCTAACAGAATTTCTTTAACTGACTTTAGAGAAAGGCAGAATATAAAGATTCATTCAGAGCACAAAGTGTCACCAAATGAATGTTACAGAAGTACAAAGCAATATGAAAACATAATGTAAGAGCAAACATCTTGATTGAGGGGAAAGATTGGGACATAGACTTAGAGTTAAAATAGCTGGATGAATGGATTCAGAGCTATTTAGAAGATCTGGAATCTTCCTTCAGATGTAGCAGATTCCATTCCAGCGGAGATGGGTTTAGCATCGAAAGAAAGGTGATGTGTCTATACCGGTCAGGGAATTCCAGCAACTCTACCTAAAAATAAATCCCTGTGGTGTTGCTTATTGTTCTTCACTGTAATAATTGACAGACTATTCAACAGACCTGTGTCAATAAGGCTACATTCTCTGACATAACAGATAAAACCCTAGCACCTTAGACATTTAAAAGTTATTCCGAGGATATCCACTATAGGGTACCTTGGACAACACTTTTCTCATTGATTTAAGGACCCAGGTTCTTTCCATCTGTGTCTCTATCAACAACTCCCTCTACCTCTAAATAGAAGTTAACATGTGGGAGGATGTTATGGTTCTGAACAGGACAATCCAGCCCATATTCTGGTCTTTAGAATTGAGCCACATGGCCTTACCTTGAGCAAATGAATCTGTAAAATGCAGTCTATTTTCTTTTCCCCAAGAAAGAATGGACAAACCATTTATCACCCCTTCTTTGTACAAACAAAATTGTTAAGTCAGGCAGTATGCAGTGCACATCCATAATCAAGACACACTTTCAACCTTCAAAATTCTTAGATAGAACTATAAGTAATTGTTAGAGCACAGTCAGATGGGCTAGGTTCTATATTAGATTAGATAACACTGGTCAGCAGTGAGATCATTACTGACTTAAAAAGGCCCTAATCTGTAGTATCTTGGTGTGCTGAACATGAATATAACCCTGAACATTTTTTATTAGCTCTCGTTTTGAAGATATTTCATATAATTCCTTTTATATGTTTCACCATGTAAATTTATCCAGCAGGACTGCAACAACATCCTAAGTCAGCCTAGAATGATGTAATATTGCATCACATTGCATAGTACCATCATGCAAACATCATCCAGAGTTAATTGCATCATTTTCTGATGCAATGCAATACTACTGCCAGGTGGCTGCTGAAGTAAGCTGCCATCAGCAGTGCTCTATATAAAGCCCTGTCATAAAGGTTGAGCATTAAAAATATTTCAGTCTTTGTATGAGACAGTTTAAACTATTGTTCCATAGAAGTGTTCTGATTTTATCCATAAAGGCACAATACAGAACAGTAATGCCTCAAAAGTGCATTAATAGCATGAACAATTTCTTCTCTGTTTGTGGGGAAGTGACATTTGCCAACCAGAAGAAAAATATCACTTGTCAAGTGAAGAAGGCTTATCATCTTTACTTCGGATGCAAGGTTGGTGACCAAGACAAGCCTTGGGCCCCGCATATATGATGTGCTACATGTACAACACAGCTTTCACAGTGGTTAAATGGCAGAAGACCATCAATGCTGCTTGCAGTCCCCATGGTTTGGAGCAACCACATAAAAGACCTTTACTTCTGCTTGGTTCCTCCTCTTTCCAGCGGAATAACAAAGCAAAAGTAGTTAAGAATAGTCTACCCAAACATTCCATCTGCATTGAGACCAGTTCCACATGGTGGAGGACTTCTTATTCCAGAACCTCCAGCAGAATATTCTCTTGATTCATGTGATGAAGGAGGACAAAGGTGAGCTGACCTGTTCTCCTGTTCCATCAGCATGCAGTAATCCAGATTTTCACTGTGGTACATCATCAACCCCACACAGACTAACACAGGAAGAACTCAATGACCTGATTCTTGATTTGGACTTATCCAAGAACAAGGCAGGATTGCTAGGATCAAGACTCCAACAATGGAAGGTTCTAGAAGAAGATGCCACAATTACTTTCTATAGAAAGCACCACCAGCAGTTGGAGCCTTTCTTCAGAGCAGAAAGTACTCTGGTATTCTGTTCAGTATTGACAGCTTCATGAATGTGTTAGAAATCACTCATGATCCATAAGAATGGAGACTATTTCTAGACTCTTCAAAACTGAGTCTTAAGGATGTGCTTTTGCGCAATGGAAGCCATCTCCCATCTATTCTATTCCTGAACGGCTGTATAAGAGACAAGCAAATCTAAGAAGTAGTCTATGACTTGATTTTTTACATGTATTAACTATAGGCCTATTACTAGTGGCATGCTTTCATGTTGTAAACATCAATTTATTGCAGGTTACAAAAAAGGATAGAGCCAAAATTAGAATTTGACTGTCATATTGCGTATTGAGCACATACAAATAGGAAATGACTAATTTTATTTCAGTAACATGACTTTTGTAAAAATTTGTTGACCAGTGTAATCTATTACAAAGAAAGAATTTTCTGGAAGAGGCAATATTTGAACAGAACATGAAACATTGATAGGGGCTCTCAACTAGGCAGAGAGAGAAGGGGCTGCATGGAAAATGACATGTCTATAGGTAGCTATCAAATGGCTCTCAGTGAGCTTATGTGAAGGGTGCAGAGATAAAGATGTCTGAAAGGCATTTTGAGCATTTTGAGCCCATGCATGACAGACTTTAAGTTGCTGGTTTATAGCTCAAGACATTTCAAAATCTGTAGCCTATGTATGTTTGAGAAAGAAGGTTGTGTTCAGAGCACATTAGAATGGAAAGAAATTGAGAATGGCAGTATTGGGGAGTGATATGGACTAAGGCAGTAGGAATGGACATGAGAGACAGTTAGACAAAACCTTTTAAAGAGTAGATTTATAGAGTTTGAAATATTTATATTGAAGAGTAATCCTAGAGATTATATATTTTGCTGACATACTGTTCTCTGTCATTTAT
The DNA here is from genome assembly GCA_004024925.1 of Scalopus aquaticus. Lineage (NCBI taxonomy): Eukaryota > Metazoa > Chordata > Mammalia > Eulipotyphla > Talpidae > Scalopus > Scalopus aquaticus. The sequence goes on along the minus strand of PVIJ01004979.1, from coordinate 98,672 downwards.
CATTGGGAATTACTTGATGAGGGCCAAGGAGTACTCACATTGAAAGCCTTAGCTATGGGAATGCTATAATCTGCCAGGTCAAGAACTTTTACTGGGTTTGAGCAATGACACTCTGGAAACCTTGAAATGGAGAGAAGTACAACAGAGCTTTTCTATTGTGGCAACAAATGACCATATTTTGCAAAAACAGTTTCTGAGCAAGAAATAACATGAGTAGGATAATTTCTCCTCCCTTTTAAGGTAAATATATTCCTTTTATCTTTAAGTGCCTTCCCTTGATTAAAATCTTCACTCAGCATTCTTTTCTCGATAGCATCAGGATAGAGAGATTTTTGAAATTATGCAGGAAGGTAAATACATTTCAGGGAGCTGAAGTTTTCAGGAGTCCTTTTAATACTTCTAGACTTCAGCAAAGGGAAGAGTAACACTGGAGTTTTTCTTGAGCGATTCATGTAAGTCTACACATTCAATAATATTTGTTACTTTAAATGCTCTGGCAGTGAGGGTTTTGAGGGCCACTTTCTCCATTTTCTGATTCAGGGAAATAGTTAAATGTTTAAGGGTAAAATAGCCTTTTGAACTCCCATTAGAACTAGTAACAATTTACCAGATATAAAATATTAAATAGTGTTGATGTGAAATATTTGAAACCTGGTTTCCAGGTGTACTTCCCTAAGAATATTTTCCATGAATTATTAAAAATGTTTCTCTTCCCAGAAGATAACCTAACCCAGTTAAGGTGAAATCAAAAGATCCTCATCAATTTCTGTGGAGCAAATACAACAAAGTTATTGATATGAAATCTTTGGATCGATAAATTTACTTAACATTATTCCAACTTTTAGATAAGTCATCTTATTTCCATCATGTTTATTATAAACTATGTTTAATTAAGTTGAGACTGTCCATTAGAAATACAGTACCTTTGCAAAATTTAAATAAAAGTACTTTAATTATAAAAAACTCTAAGAATATGATTTTCAAATGGATGTATTATAGTAACAATGGGTAATACTTATGTGCTCTTAAAATGCTTCAATCTCAGCTATAGCTTTTCTATTAAAAAAAAAATATTAAAAAGAGAGGTCCAGGACTTCCTAGAGGTATCTAGGGTTGCATTCATTTTTCCTGTTCATTGGTAGTATTCAGAGGTCAGGGAGGGTTTTGATAAAGGGAAAGCAAAATGGCCTGATTAATTATCAGACAATATGGAGTTAGCTTAACTCACTCCGATTGGTCACAAAGTTTGTCTGACTTTTAGATTTTATCTACCGTCACCACTCTACCCACCTTGGGGGGATTCTGAGGACCAATTATCATAGAGTTTAGCATAAAAAGAGAGAATTATGAAAACATTTCCCTCCTGAGTTCTCACAAGTATTTGCTTACTCTGGGGGCCTAAAACTGCTGACTTTGTTCTTGTGACCTGTGTTATAGCTCTCTAATCACTCATAGTTCTGCAAAGGAGTCTTAGTAGCAAGGTTGTCAGTCTCTGGTTGTACCACTTGAGAGAATGATACAATTTCTTCATGTCAGTTAAGTAAAATACTAGAGTAGTGACTATAAGAAAGAGATTTTATTTGGTGGTTGATGCAGGTTTTTTTTTTCCATATTTTAATTCTTTGTAGTATATACTCTACTTAAAATCATCCATTAATTTTTTTTTTTTTTAAATCTCTTGGTACTTGATTTTGGTATTGGTTATCTCATATACTACAATCTGTGAATTGACCATTAGGCTGAAAAAGTCCTTCTGAAAGTTCATTACTAAATTCAAATAAAACCACAACTACTTTAGATTTTTTAATAATTTGGATTTTTTTTTAATTCCTAGTAACTTTTTAATGTATGCAATTGGAGGGAAACTTTTTTCTTTGTTGATTTCTTTGAGGAGATATCACTCATCATCTTATTTTTCTTACTCTGTAGAATTGTATTAGAAATGGACTAAATTCTTTTTTAATCATAACTTATGTAAGTAAAGCAACAAAATGAAAAAAAAAAAAAGAGGAGTAAAAGCAACTTCCACAGCTAAGAGTGTGTGTATAACAACTGGGTCAATTTTTGATGAAGTTCATCACTCGAGGAGATTAATTTGTAAAATAGAGTGATTTTAATAGAGGCAAAAGGTGAAGAGATTAAACTATTTGATTAAAATAAAGCATTTCCCAATGAAGAAGTATTGGTATACATTTTAAAGCAAGAATAATTAGAAATTTTCAAGTGTCTTGAAAATCCTGAAGGATTTATTGGGTTATCAGTGAAAATACTACTTAGGGCAAAAGAGAGGATGTGTGTGTTGTTCATATGCTTTGTTTTTCCTAGGCTTCTTAAGTGGCAGAAGGTATCTTCTAGTTCTTTTACAAGGATAGGATTTTTTTCGTTCAATTTTTTTTTCAAAGTGGGAGACCTAAAGTTTCCTGATGTGAATAGAAAAGATTAAACATTGTAGCTACTCTTTTTTAATTTTTCCTTGGTTGTAAAAAACAATATTGCCATCATTCAGAAATGGTTACAATAATGTTGACACTTCACAGATAAGAACAAGCTTATTATTCATGGAAAATTTACAAATGACTGTTGACTCTCCCAGATTGCTAACACAAAGCAAAATTAATTTTAGGTACAGATCTAAGGTAACTATCTCTGGCTTAATAAGAATCAGGAAGAAGATGAACTGAATGGCAGGAAATATAATCTAGCAGTGAAATTTGTTCAGTTATGGAGGAAAATTCCAACGGAAATGGTGGAAATACCAGCACTTTGGATAAATGAAATCCACTGGACAAAGTGCTAAAGTGCACTCAAAGGGAATTAAATATGGCTCTATAAAGGGATGCTTCCCATTTTCCTTATTATTATTTAATGAGTATATTACTGAGCTGAAGTTTTGACATTTTACAACCACTTTAAAAAAATTGGGCAAATCAAGCGGTATGGAAATTGGGCATAAATAGTAAATGAAATTCTTTTCTCCCGGTGGGATTTGGTTGCTTATGAGCATATAGAAGGTTCTATAACTTCATAGGCTCCCTAGTTTCATTAATACGGAGGATGCAGTAGATGGTCAGCAAATACATGCTAAACTGAATTGTAAATATGTATCTAGTGCATTCTTAATTATGTTAGGAAAAGGACATGCTTGGTTTAGTAAAACACATTTAATTATACTGTAAAGCCTTAAATAGATCTGATGACTTAAAATATATTTTTAAATTGGTATAAATGTGGAAGAATATGGCAGGTTAGACATGATGGGATGATAACTTAGATTTGATTATAGCAAGATTGAGCCTAACAGCTGTTGAGATTGGATAATGATATGTGAGTTTCTCATCAGGCCTGTAACATGTTTCTACTAATACATATTAAGAATGTCTGGATGAACTATAATTATCCCTGTGGTTTTTGCATAGCATAATTAGGTCTTGCTAATGAAAAGTACTTTTATTAAGTGAAAAGTGATTTTTTAAAAGTTATGGAAATTGTCACAAGAACAACTAAGGACAGAAACATTGGCAATCATAATAGAAACATGAAAAACTCTATCTTTTGTTGTTACATAGAGTTTTCAAAATTCAAAGTCTCATTTATGTGACAGACAAATGAAGGATGGTTTCAATTATGATGACCCTTTTGTTGGAGCTTTTGTACCAGGTGTCCAGACCACAAAATGGAAAATGGGATCTTTTTCTAGTTTACGTAAATACAGTACTGAGATCAGCCTGTGTTTTCAGCGTCTGGTTGCTATTTAATCACAGAGAATTTCTCTTTAAACAGAACTATCCAACAACAAAACAATAAAAAACTCATTTCAGACCCTCCTTATCCTTCCTATCAAATAGGAAGAATGTGATGTATCTAAGAATATTATATAGCTAGATTTATTAAGAAGTGGTAGTCATTCTATCTTTCATAAATACCGCCTTAAAACATCTCATAAGATTGTTTCTGCTGATTAAGGATAGCCAACTAAAACTGAGTGCAAAGTACTCATGTCCATTCTTAAAATATTTTGATATAAGGATGTTAAGGCAATGTGATGTGATTAAAAGTGTTGAATCTGGAATGAACAAGTGGGAGTTCAACTTTCAACTCTGTATTGGGGTACAGACTCACTAGACAAGTTTGTTAACTTCTCTGGGTCCCAAGTTTTCATCAGTAAAAGAAGCTTATAAATCCTATCCTGAAAGGGAATTAAATTAGATATTCTATGTCAATTATTTTTTGAGAATGTATTTATTGTATCTAATTGTGAAAAATAGTTCACAAGAAATGTGGAAAAATAATTTTCTCTCATCTCAAAGGGGAAAAAATAAAATAGATGGAATGCTGTTTTTGAGGAAATTACATATGAAACTATATTTTATTTATAAGATTATTAATTTATCTTAAATTATAGAATAATTGTTTTCTCTTATCTCCTTAAAGTGAATCATTCAGCCATTTCTTTTCTAATACTTTGAAAGGATGTGAAAAAAAAATTTTTAAGATTTACTATTTATACATACAAGGTTTAGTTGTAGGGCCTTCCTGGTGGTGCGGCGGGTTGGGCGCTGCACTGTGGAGCTGTGGGCTGCGGTGATGTGAGTTTGATACCCAGCCGGGGAGATTCCCACATGGCACCTCAGGCCTCTCCTGCCACGCCTGCTGCTCCCCTCAGCAGTGTATTTCTGATCTGCCTGTTCTGCTTCCCACTCTGACTCTGGTGAACCCTCTCACTGCCCCATACTTCTAACCTGTGCCCCAGCTTGTATGCATAAATAAATCTTTAAAAAAAAAAGTTAGGTGTAGGCCAGAGGTGGGGGGTGGGGGCAGAGAGGATTCACCAGAGACAGAGTGGGGAGCAGAACAGGCAGATCTGAAATACACTGCTGAGGGGAGCAGTGGGCAAGACAGGAGAGGTCTGCTGTGCCATGTGGGTTAACTCCCAGGGCAGGGATTGAACTTGTGCTGCAGTGGCTGTGAGATAGCTTCATAGTGCTGAGACTTAACCCCTTGCGTCACCAGGGAAGCCCGGAGAGGAAGTGAATTTTTAACAAATATTTAATAAATTATTTCATACTTACAAAAGTATTTTTCAATTATTTTTTCTTAAGCCCCTTTCAAAATATTTAGCATTTGTATGCATGCTCATATATCACACCTAGTATTTTTGCCTCTATTTTATTATTTACATTCAAAGAATCTGGCAAGTGGGCCTGTATATGGTAGTCCCAGGTACTATAATTCAGTCTTCAATTAATTCCTTGCCCTTACTTTCTATGAATGAGATTCTATTTAAGTACGTCGTTGATTAACAAGATCCAGACATATGCATTCCTAGCTCTTTCTTTCCCTTCACTTTATTTTATATAAAACAATATGTGATTGTGCCTATTAGCAATGCTGGACCCTGACTCTCCCCGCCTTCACCATCTCATCTGTGATGTGATGGAAAATAATGATATATCCTTAGGATATAGCTGAAAAGAAAGGTATGAGAAACAAATATAGCATGTGTTTGGTTGCTGAAATGTCCTTAATTATTATCACCTTTGTTATTTTATATCCTTTCAGATTAAAGTAATGTTGCTATAATACCAATATTTGTTTCCATCAATAATGTTTATTTGATATACTCTGAACCAAAATAAGGTAACCAAGGCAAACTTGACCTATCAGAAATTGAGTTTATTGGAGAATAGCAGAGGAACTGAAATTGGGGAAACACATGCTATGGCAAGTTACAGGTGAGTTCTTGGAGGATTTATGGCAGATGTATTTATGAGGGAGGAGAGAGGGGTAAGGCCAGTCAAGTCCAAGCAGTAAGTTCATTGGCTTAAGAATGGGGAGAGAGTTTAGGTGGATGTTTATTGGCCAGGAAATGTCTCAATCTTCTGTATATCAGCCATTTATAGAAAATCAGTCTTTCAGTTTTTAAATTCTCTTTTCTGATGGTGCATGCCCGAGGTTCTCCATTTTCTATCCTCCAATTCCATTTTATTTTTTTTAAGATTTATTTATTTATGCATACAAGCTGAGGTACAGATCAGAGGTGTGGGGTGGCGAGAGGGTTCACCAGAGACAGAGTGGGGAGCAGAACAGGCAGATCAACGGAAGCACACTGCTGAGGGGAGCAGTGGACGAGGCAGGAGAGGTCTGGAATGGGCAGCGTCGAACTCTTGTTGCCACTGCTGACAGCTCCATAGCACAGTGCCTAACTGCTGTGCCACGGGGGAGGCCCTCCAATTCCATTCTAGATTGAAATTCTTTCTCAACTCCATCATAAAGATAATAAGCTAAGTTAGAAGATATTAAAAAGGAAATTAAGACCCATATCCTACTAGTATGCCTTACAGTAAATATTAAATATGGAAAGCAAAATATGCAAATTATCAGAAATAAGGACCTATTACACTCTTTTAAGTTTTGTTTATATTTCTTAATATTAAATATTTTGAAATAAATTATTTAACCTTTTATAATACATTAGTGCTGATTAATAAACAGTGTCACTCTAAAAAGATACATTTTGTTACTGACATCTGTATTTAAGGTGTGGTCTTATTTAATAAGTTATTACCCTTAACCAAAGACCCATTATTCTTACCTGTTGTGTAAATTAAATGGTAGGAAATAAAGGACTGAGGTAATCAGAATTTATTTGGGTTAATCAAAGAATTGCTGAAGAAGAATTTTCATTATATCTTTAAGTTATTTAATGAGTGACTCTGTACTAGTTGCTTTCATATTTATCACTTTTTTAATTATCACTATTATTACAATTTAGAGAACAATAACTAAGACTAAGGAAGATCAAATGCCTCAGTCAAAGTTATTTTCAAGTCCATTGCCCTTTGTAACTATGCTCTGAGTGGGAGAGATTTCGAAGAAAAAGAGAGCTGTCTATCCCTTTCAAATCCAAAACCTACCAGCAACTACTCTTACTCCGTAAGTTTTTTCTTAGACATAAGAGAACTTACAATTACTGATATTTTTTCATTAGACTTATTCTGGAGAATATTATTTATAAATAAAGCTTATTTAATATTTCCAGAGGAACAATATGAGATAAATTATACCCACACAATTTTGCTGCATTTAGGTCTCATTTTCTAAACAACAAGATGATTACCTAGAATGGATGGATAATCTAGTATGGATATATCACTATATATTAAAACATTCCCATATTGTTGGGTGTTTATATTGTTTCTTCTATTTATAATTTTGAACAGAACTGTAATGAACACACACACACACACACACACACACACACACACACACACACACACATATGTATGCCTTCTTTTGCAGAGTGGAATTAATTAAAATTGGATTTTTGAATCACCTTTTAACAATCTTTACAGTTATTCTTCTACAATATCTTTAAATCTCAATAATAGAAGTATAATGCGTAGAATAACACATGTAATTAGAATTATGTGTGCTAAAAATCATATATGTAAATATATAACATAATAACTTGAGTGATGTGCACTAAAAAACCCTTGGAGAAGGGAGAAAAATGGAGAGGAGGAAAGGAAATGTTTATCAAATATGTGTATTGTCTGAATCTCTTACAGCGAAGATGTGTTTGTAGACTGCTGTGTATCTTAAAAATTGAAATAGTCACTCAAATATAATTAACATAGAGGTAAAATGTTAGCAGTGTGAACGCATCAAATCTAAATTTCATAGCTATTATGTGATGGTGTTCTGTTTCGGTATGCCTGTGTCTATTTCATGGTCTGAGACCCCTCAGATGCACCAGCATATGAACTTATTTTTGTAGGTAAAATGGTAAAATTATAAAAATACCGCGGCTTCCAGAGCAAATCATTTCCATCTGTACCACTGGATATGTGTAGTTCCGACTCAACCGCATGAATAACATTACATATGTCTTTAAAAATCACCATTCGCTGAAAAACTTAAGCAATTCACATGCTTTCCCCTAAGGTTAGTTTTGGCAATAAGAAATAAGACAGGTAACAGAAACTTAGGCTGTGTCTTGAAAAATTGCCAATTGAATTTAAGCTGAATATGCATTTTATTTGATTGTTTTTCTTCTCCCTAAATTCTGAAGTTCAAGTTTAACTTGGGATTGTTTTGCCAAGTTTAGCTGTAGCCAAAGTCCATGAAATTGTTTATGCCTGTGAGTAGTTGACCTAATAGATTTGTCCTGCGTTGACACTGTTCTTTTTGTACTAGATCGTTTATATAATATAGGCATGTTGTTTTCATTGGACACTGCTTCAAAAGGATAACAGAAAATCATGGGGAATTTTAATAATTATTTAGAAATGTTAGTTTTTTTTTTAGTTTTTGAGAAGGGTTTAATATATATCATTTATTAACTCATTCATTCATTCATTCTTCTTTATACATCCTGGGCTAGTATCATTCATTGAACACCAGTGATGATAGGGTTATCAAGACAAAACCAGTATAGTGATGTTAAAGGGATGAATCAGTGGGTTCCATAAAATGTTAAGAGTTGCTATAAGAACTTTGTACAAATAGGCATAAAATAATCAAAAATTGTTTCTTCTGCCAGGACCACCAAGAATGGGGGAAGTTCCAGTAGAATCTGGATGAACAGCAATGCGATTGTGGATTGTTTATGAGCAGAGGAGGGACCTATTTCTGATATGAAGCAGTGCAAGGGGAGAAAAAAATATGAGAAACATGTCTGGTATATGTGACTCGTAGTGTATGTAGATAGAGTTTGTTGAAAGATAAGAATGAGGATAAGATAAAGCAGGGGTCAGGTCTTGGAAACAATCAGAAACCCTTTTAAAGTCTGTAGGCATTTTTCTTTAGGCAGTGAAGACATTTTAAAGGATTTTGAGTGGAACAGTGAGCTGTATATTTTAGAAAGACCTTTGGAAGAAGTCCAGAAAAAAAATAGAGAAGCACAATAAAAGGAATTAAAATGATTCATTCAGTTAATACTGAGCCATGAAATAAGACCAAAGTATCCAGGGTGTAGAGGAGAGGAGTTCGTACAGGATATGCTGAAGAAGTAATATTGACAAGACTGAGTCAGTGATAAAATTTGAATGATCTGGAAAATGCAGTAGCAAGGGTTGATTCCCAGTCAGCCATCTTTTTTTTAATGATTTACTTATGCATACAAGCTGGGGTATAGGCCAGAGGTGTGGGGTGGCGAGAGGATTCACCAGAGACAGAGTGGGGAGTGAAACAGGCAGATCGACTGAAGTACACTGCTGAGGGGAGCCGTGGGCAAAGCAGGAGAGGTCTGATGAGCCATGTGGGAACCTCCCTGGCTGGGTATTGAACTCGTGATGCAGTGGCTCTGGATAGCTTCATAGCGCTGCGCTTAACCTGTTGTGCCACCAGGGAGGCCCTCCAGTCATCCATCTTGAGTTTATGAGAGAAAGATGATGCTACTCATCAATAGGAAGAGGAGGGGAAGTTTAGGAGTAGAGTGAGGAGCTCAGTGGCTAGTCATGTTTCTCTGGAAGTATATGTGAGACTTTTATGTTGAAATGCCAAGTAGGCAAATATGTGGGCTGGATTGAGACAAAATTTGTTGGTTATCAGCAGTTAATAAATGGAGTGTTAATATTATTCATGAAAACATGCCAAGGGATGAAAGAATAAAATTAGAAACAGCAGTGTGTAGAAAAATAATGTTTAAGAGGAGGATGAGTCAGTGAAAGAGCCTACCAAGATAATCCAAGAGGTGTTACTATTCAGAATTTGTTGTGGAGCTCTTTGAGGTCAGTTTCAGTAATGTAGTGGGAATGGAAGCACCCACTCATTGGTGTAATAGAATTAAAAATAAGTGGAAGAGTTCAAATGATAAGTGCTTGCACTTTTTTGAGTGCCTGTGACAGAGAGAGGAAGACATTAACTAAAGGGGTTCAGTAGGTAGAGAGATATATTGTCAAGGTGAGAGACTAAGCATTATTAATGATTTGTACAAAAGCAACTGGTAGAGCAAGAAACAAGAATATAAAGAAATGGAAATTACTTAGTATGTGCCTGTTCAAAATGATGCATAAGAAAAGGTGAGCTGCTGTTGTCCTAATCATCATGGAAGTCGTGGTTGATAAAGTCATGTTATTCTCAGCTTACTCTTCCATAACGCATAGTGGGCATTAGGCAGATGACGAGACTGTCATAATTACTAGAATTTTGCTTCCCTTTACTCTTTGCCTCACTTTCCTTCATTTAGCTGTACAATAGGCATTATTTTAAAAAAATAATCATCTTATTTCAAACAAGTGTAACTTGAGAGATTTGTGGATACAGTAGTTAGCATCAAAGTAGTTTTTTTTTTTCTCTGTCATAAATTTTTGACCCCAGGTTAATGCCTTCTTTGATGATTGGGTGTAAGTATTGTTTCTGTCATTCTATTATTTGATCTGCAATTCCCAGTAATAAGTAAGATAACACTTAAAAAAGATAATCTTTGATATTTTTTCTAACTCAGTGACAGGTGATACCAATGCATGTACCATGTGTTTCAAAGCTATCAAGCAAAGAGAAATTTTAAATTGCAAAATATAGGGTAAAAGGGGACCACATCGATACTTTTGAAAAATTCAAATCGTAAGACCAAAATTTATGTATTGTCACTGATTAGGAGATAAGTGCATAATAAATCTCATAATTCTGAGATTTTTCATAACAATGCACTATATCCAAGTCTATAAGTAGGAGAGCTTCAGAAAAGCTGTGGAGATTTCATCTACTAGACAAAGACAAAATGAAGTTGACCAAAGACAATGGTTACAAACCTTGGTGGTGCAATTGATTCTAAATGTCAATTTTATGATTTTAAATGTCATAGTTCTGAAAAAATAATATCCTTAAATGATGAAGTTAGCTATATAGTTACATTTTATTCAATATTTTGTTTTCCATGTTTTAATGAATATTTTTATAATGTCAAAAATATTTTAATTGCCTAACATGAAAGTCATTTTAAAATAATTAATATTTCTAAGTCATTAAGCTAATGCAACTAAATAGGAATGTAGTTACTTTTGTTAGTAGAAAAATGAAGATATGAGATTAGTGTTTCAGTAGTTTAGGGATTCAAATGTTCATTTTCAAGCCATGCCATTCTCTTTCACAATTTCATACCATAAGCAGAACACTAAATTCAGTGCTAAATATGAAACAGTAGCTAAGGAATGATTTGCGGAACTGATCACAAGGACTTTATTTTGTTCTTCCGTGTGGAATCTATTTACCCATCTGCATATGTGGAACTTTTAGTCCCTACAGCGTGTTTTTGAGCTTCACACAGAGCCTGAATTTGACACAGATTCAGATCAGTGAGCAAATGAAATATTCCTTTTAAAAATACTCAATGGAAAAACTATTTGATCCTTTCAATTGGAAGATTTATCTTTGCTCAAAATATTTATCTACTTGTCAAGGACTTTCAGATGTTTAGCTAAGTATTTTATGTACCAAATGCATCACAAATGTTAAAGTGAGAATATTTGTGGAAACCAGGATGGCTTATACTACAACTGCATTTTAAAATTTTGGTTTCTTTGTTATATGAATGGCAATGTATGTTCAATATTTAATGACTCAAGATCACTAGAATTAAGATTCATGAAGGCAGATCTGTTTCCTATCTATCTTGTTCATCACCCAGTGCCCAATACAATTTCTGGCATATATCAAAGCATTAATAAATATGTTTTAAAATTATACCATGGAAGAGATAAGCTGATGTCTTGAAACCATGCATCTGACTAAGATCTTAGGCAATCTATTTTCCCTTCATTGGGTCTCATTTTGTTCATTGATTAAAAACATTTTCTTTCTTCCTCCCCTCCCTCCTTCCCTCATCCCTTTATCCTCCCTCATCCCTTCTCCCTGACTTTCTTCTTTCCTTTCTTTTTTATTTATTTTTTGAATTCACACTGTTTTTTACAACACTATGCTAATGAAAGATCTTCCGATTTTATAAAAGTCCTAGGCAATTACAGTATTTCATCTAAATAATGTTAAAAATAACCTTAAATAAATACCTTTCCACAGATGTTATAATTGGCAAACTTATCACTTAACTTACCAAACATATGGATTTAAAATTTCAGGATATAAATTTCCTCTTACAACACTGAAGTACCATAAGAATCCCTCACCCCAACCTACCCACCTCCAGGAAGTCTGCATTAAAAATAAGTGGGGCAGTCCCTTGATTTAAGATAGATAGCAAGTCAAATTCAGAATGAATAACTATTATTTTTTAATCTACAGTGTAGTTCTTCAGGTCAGGGTTGAGGCTGAGGGCAGGCAGGGTGGAGCTTCTAGCAGTATAGGTGGTGTGTTAATCAATAAAATGTCGTGCTGCTTCCTGAGTTTAGACAATATTTATATTAAATGATGATCATGAGTCTGGATGTATCTTCGTAGAAATCTGGGACAGGTTTAAGTCAAAGGTCATTGGAATTAATATAGCCTAAAATGGTCTATAAAGCATGTTTTATTAATCCTCCTCAATCTCTCTCATTTTTCAGCTCTTCAGGAATTTTATTGGGATAATTTTCCAAATTGAATTCCAAGCATTCTATCCAAATGGTAAGTGAAACTACTTATTATTTCACCAAATTCGTTCATCAGTATTAGTACAGCTTTCCAAGTAATGAAATGATCAATATTTTTATTTCTGTTTTTCACTTGTATTTTGTCTTATTTAAAGAAGTAGCATCACTTTCTTTTTATTCTGAAATTATCAAGTTATGCAAATATGTGGAATGTAAACTTGGGGAATATTTACCACATTCCTCTAAAATCTGAGATAAAATAAAGTGTCTGGAAATGAATTCATCTGCTAAAAACAAAAATAATTGGTTAACCATATGTAGGGTATGTAGAATTGTATATAGAAATATACTTATAAAATTTTTCTTTCTAGATAATGTCATTTATTTTTTAAAGGAAATTATAAAAAATCTGATTTATGGGCTTCAGTAATACTTAACTGTATTTTAAAATAATATTAAACTCTGTAAATCATATATTTTGACCTCTTGGGAGACTAACCTGACCTTATTTTGGAGAGCATAATTAAGAGTTTATTTCCTCAAGTTTTGAGATAGGAAAAATAGTCATAATTCCTGCCACTTGGCTGGAAATGTAGAGAGGTGGTATGTCATTTGTCATTGTCAAATATGAAGGAGGTGTCTAAAATACTGGTAATTCTACATCAGACCTCATGACCTAAATAAAGTTCTTTAAAATTGTATTTATTGTATTTTCTCATTTCATGTGATATTACCTTCACAGTAGGCAAATCTTCAATCATAAATTATCATTTATGTTGAATGTAAATTTTATTTGATTTCATGTCATCCTGTTCTTGGTGAAAAAAAATTATCAAAATTTGTTTATGTTCTATAAATCTTGAAAAATATAAATTCTTTAATCTGTTGAGAGAATGATTTTTCTGTTACCCAGTTGACTTGCAAATGTTATTACACTTGCATAACTGAAGCTTATTCTTTTATTTCACATATTTCAGTTCAATTTCATTTTATTAAGGTGGAATTTTGGGAGAGTTCTACAAAGTGAGCATGGTCAATAGTATTTTTCACTCTTGCCATCTTTCTGTTTCTGTTAGGATATTATATTCACTTTGAAAATGTTGCAGTATGCTCTATAAAATATATTTTTAATTAAAAAACTTACTAATAATCTAAATTTATTTTGGAGGTGGTATTTGAAATATAAAAAAATTCATCAATTTTTCTTTGAATTTTGTTAGTTCTATTTATTGCATTAATGTTCCATCAAACATTTTCTAAAGTGTTGTTTATCTCTTTTGCTATTTCTCTTTTCTAATTTATTAATTCTGCTGACTACCTAATTTCTTGCCTGCCATTTTTTAAATTCTGAGATTTATTTTTATAAAAAGTATCATTAAGTGCATATTGAGTGCTTTATAGTAGAGTTTGCATAAGATCAAATTATTAAATGTTTTGGAAGTGTTTGAAAACAGTAGGTAATCCAAGTCATGTACCAAGTTGTGTATAGTCCATCAATTTAACATAAGTATTCATATTTTCAAGCTTCATGTTCTTATGTTGGCTGAACAGAGATGGGGCTAGTTTGTGCAAGTTCTTAAAAAGTTTAAGTGATCCTTTTGGATTTATCCTCTAGGGATAAAGTTACCAAACATAAGCTGATAAGTTAAGTGAGTAGATGTTATTTAAGATGTTTTGGGAATATGGAAGACCAGCTAGTATAGCAAGAACATTAGAGCTAGAGATAATTAAAAATCCATGTAGATCCAACACTCCCACTTTTAGGAATCTAACCTCTAAATATATCCTGTTTTGGAGGAAGTGTTTCATGTTCCTGTTCTTCTCCAAGGTTATTCCAAATGTCTTCCACTTTTCCTTCATCAAGGGCATTTGCTCCATAAGACTTCTTTTAATATTTTTATGATCTTCTGTGATTCTAACCTCTTAAAAGTAAAATATGACAACTTAACTGGTGAGCTACTGTTACTTTCCCCCTCCCCCTTTTCTTTTCAAAAATTTTACCATAGCTCATAAAACCCAAGATAAATTTATGCCAGAGTTTGATGCAGCAATACACAACCATCCATCAGTGTTCATAGAAAATCAACTCTGTCTAGGCACTACGCTAAAAAGTAAAAAGTAAAACAGTCCTGTCCCTTTACAACAGTACCACTATCTCCTTGATAAGTGGATATTAATATTCTATGAAGTCTCTACATTTCAGTATCTACAGTTGTCACTTATATACCTGTAATCTGATAACCTGAAGTCAGCCAAAGCTTTAATGAGCTCATTCTATTTCGGAGCTGTACTTCCTACCATTTCCTCTCCTGGTTGATGGTTGATAAGTATGTATGCTAAAACTTAATAAGCTCTCAATATATAGTCTTCATTGAATTACTATTTTATGCTGTAGTTTTTACCCTGTTGTATTCTTATCCAACATTTATGGAATTCCTATTGATCACATCTTTTTTTTAAATCCCAAACTGCTCTTTCTATTTATCACCTTAATTTTAGAGCTATGAAATGTTCCTCTAGTCTTTCATAAGCTCCTAACTTTTTCTGTACCCCCCTTTTGTCTATTAACCACTCTGTCATCAGACTTCTCCCTAAAATACATATGTGATACTAATAGACATCCATTCAAAAATGTTGATGACTTTGTTTTTCTTAGAAGAAAGCACCCAAATCCTTAGCTTGCCATTGACTTTATTCATAAGTTGGTACCAAGTTTTTCACTTCTCAGTTTATGTATCTCCACTCTCCTGAATCTAATCACATATGATTTTTTAAAAAATATTTATTTGTTTATGCATACAAGCTGGGGTGTAGACCAGAGGTGTGGGGTTGGTGAGAGGTTTTACCAAAGACAAAGTGGGGAGCAGAACAAGCAGATTGACTGAAATATACTGCTGAGGGGAGCAGCGGGCCGGGCAGGAGAGGTCTGCTGCGCCATGTGGGAATCTCCCTGGCTGGGTATCGAACTCGTGCTGCAGTGGCTCTGGATAGCTTCATAGTGCTGCGACTTAAACTGTTGTGCCACCTAATCGCATATGATTAACGTGTATTATGAAGTCATTGCATTTAGACTATTTTCTGACAACTAGTAGGCATTCAACTGGTGTTTTCTGATTTTTCTTTTGAGAAGACTTGGGTTTATAATAAGAAGGAACTAGTGATCTCCTGGATGGGTCAGACAGGAGAGCTATTGTTTAACTTGATAACTTATGGAAGGTTTTGAAATTTTATATTGGGAGAATATCATACTATGGGATCCATATTTGTCACTTAGAGATGACTAAGTCTAAGCTGTGTTTTGCTAGATGTTGAGACTTGAAGTATCAGTGACTTATTCATAATTATGGTGATAACTGTTTAATACTCTGATACTATTTCCAAATCTGTGGAAACTAATGTAAATAATAGTTTGTATCTTGAATAGGAACTTATAGGTGATCAACATAAACTATTATATGATACAAGTAGATTATTCTAACTGATGTAAATGGTATGTCAGTTTATGTATGTGTATGTCTCTACAATCACCAAATAACAAAGAAGTCACCTCTAAGACTATTTTATTATGATTTTTCCTTTGTTCATATTAAATTATTTATAAATATGTAATTTTTACTGTTTTTTAAAGCATGTAATTGGATGTTTGTTTCTAAAACTCAAAGGATAGCGTCCAGCTGGCTAGAAATGAGTCATGAGGATGTTGTGGAAGAAGTGAGATGGAGAGATCAGATTGCCATCGATTTGAATGAATTTTGTAGTTTGTTCTTGCAGTATGGCTGAAATAGTGATTTGTGTCTTTGTCTTATCATTTGAAAAGTCGCCAGGCTAGATTCCCTTAATATTGGTTTGTGTAGTTAAAAGTTTTATAACCAAATGTTGTCTTTATAATATAATGATCCTTTTAAAATTGTAACTGCTTGGTTTTAGTCACTTCTTCCAAACTGTCAAAGTGTGTTAGCTTTTAATATGTGGTAGCTATTTAATATGTGGTATCGGTAGTATTTCCCGGAGTACAATGACAGTGTTTGAATAGTTATGAATTATTTTGGTCATTTCAATTAATTAAGAAAACATAGGTTGAATGTATTATGATTTCACTGATTTATTAACCATTGATGAAGAAAAAATTTAACTGTTTAGTCACTATTAAAATTTTCCTTTATTTCCCTGTATCTTGGGAAATAAAAAGAAAATTTTCAACTTTACGTATCAGTGAAATTAGATGAATTTGGCTTACAGGTATGTTTATATTTTATACATTTATATTGATTTAATACTTTTATGAGTTGCAAATCCTAAGAGTTTACATTTACAAAACTTAAAAAAAATAAGCAGAAATAATAATTTAAGTCCACTCAAAGTTCTGTGCATACTTTCTCTTTTTTAAAGGGACTGTCCCTAATGTAAAAAGATGTGTTCTACATATAAAATGATCAAATCATAGTTTTATGTATCCAGTGGTTTTCTTTGAGAGCATCTAACTTAATGTACATATCACATACATAAAAGCTCAGAAAGGTCAAGTGAATTATCAAGTATATGGAGCTAGTCAGTGAGAGATGTACCGTGTACTCTAGTGATAAATATACATAGACAAGCTTGATAAATTCTTTCATAATAACTTCAAATTAATCATAACAAGAGAACTTCTAAATCAGACTAGATAGAGTTAATATAACCAACTCAGTATTAAAAGTAATAAATTTTATGATGTAGCCTTTCTTGAATGTTTAAAAAATTAAATTCTGAAATAGTCTCTGATTACTTTCTGTAGATGGGAACAGATGCAAAAATTTAACATTCATTCCTTTTGTTGTAATATATATTGAATTGAATATTAAATGTTTGTGAAATATAATTATTTTTATGTTATTCTAAGGAGAGTAAGCAATTTTCATTAAATGAGTTTTTTGAAAGAAGCAATGATTTTATCATACAGTATGTTGTCAAATATAATTTTAAATATAAATAAAACATATTATTTACATATTACCCTTAATTGCTTTTGGCTAATTTAATATGAAGATTTTTTTTTCTTACTCCAATTACTTCTTTCTTAAAATATAATGCTTATTTCTGTATTTAGACTTAAGTCACCTCTGTATTTAGTTAGAATTATCTAATCGATCTAGTCTTCCTACAAATGTTGTTATACTCATGGAGAGGGTTCATTCATTTTTTTTAAAAGATTTATTTATTTATGCCTACAAGCTAGGGTGCAGGCCAGAGGTATGGGGTGGTGAGAGGATTCACCAGAGACAGAGTGGGGGGCAGAACAGGCAGATTGACTGAAGTACACTGCTGAGGGGAGCAGCAGGTGAGGCAGGAGAGGTCTGCTGCACCATGTGGAAATCTCCCTGGCCAGGTTATCGAACTCATGCTGCAGTGGCTCTGGATAGTTTCATAGCACTGCACCTAACCTGTTGCGCCACCAGGGAGACCCTGTACGAGATTCTTTTGGGAAGACTTGTTTATGAACTCGGATGACAGTATAACATAATACTCAACATAAGCTTGAATCATAAGGAATGTAGACTATTATTATTGCTTCTTCTCGGAGAGAAGAGCTGAGACACGGAACTCTGGGCTCACTCTACACCCACAGCCAGTGAGATGGGGAATCAGGCTTAGCATATCATTACAGAATAATTGTTTCTCCCTGTATTTCATTGATGCAAAACCTGTGCTGTGGTCTACATTATAGTTAATGGTCGATTGGCATATCTACAACCTTATTTTATAGTCAAGTATTCAATTTATGATAAACTCACATTTTAGGTTTGAAGTATCAATTTTTAACTATTACTAATGTTTATTGCCTACATTTTCCTTTACACAACCCTTTTTTAATTGAAGTAACGTTGTGTTATAACATCTTATAAGTTTCAGGTGTACATCAATAGAAATCAACATGTATGTACTACCTATATTCACCACTAAAAGTCCAATTCTATCCTTCACCATACAATTGACCTGTTCTACATAATTTACCTATACCCTTCCCTCCTTTTTTGGTAACCCTAATTGGCCTTATTATTCATAAGTACATTTTTATTAATTTAGTTAATCCTTCGGTTTCTCTATATACTACATATGAGTGAAATCATACTATTTTTTTCCTCCATCTTACTTTATTAAGCATAGTGTCCTCTAGGTCCATCCATGTAGTTGCAAATGGCAACATTTCATCTTCTTTTTATGGTGAAGTATTCCTGTGTGTGTTTGTGCATGTGTAACACAGGAGATGATGAACATCTTTTCATTTATATCTTGTCCAATTGCATGTATCCTTTAGAGGAGTCTTTATTCAAATCCTCTGTCCATCTTTAAGCAGGTTGTTTAAATTTTTGTTGTTTACAAGGGTCTATGGTAGGTGCACTATAGCAACAATACTGGCGAGGGGACTCCTATACTTCTATTATGGAAACAACAATGTAAACCAATCTTAATTCAATAAAAATATTTTTAAAAATTTGTTGAGTTTTATGAACTCTTTATATATTTTGGATATTAATCTATTGTTAGACAGATGATGTGCAAGTATCTCCACACATTCTGTCTTTTTGTTTGATGATGTTTTCTCATTGCAAAATCTTTTTGGTTTGATATAGAGTCGTTTGTATAATTTATTTCTAGTTTCCCTTGCTCTTGGAGTGGAGTCCTCAAAAATATCTCAAAGGCTAATCAAGGAACCTATTGCCAATGTGTCCTTTTATGTGTTTTGTGGTTTTATGTTTTGTATCCAAGCATTTAATCAATTTGGAGTTAGTTTTTGCATATGGTGCTAGATAGTACTCTAGTTGTACTCTTTTGCATAGGGTTGTCCAGATTTCCCAATACCATTTATTAGAGACTTTCCTGGCTTCATTGTAATGCTCTTGGCTCCTTTGTTATAAATTAGTTGTTCATTTTTGAATGAGTTTATTTCTGGGCTCTCCATTCTTTTAAACAAATTTTAGTGTCAAAAGTTGTTTAGCCATTCTTTGGATTTTCACTCGAAATTATATGTAATTAAGTAGGAAACAAAGCAAACTGTTGTCACCACAACACTAGTTACATCAATTGAATTAATGTTATCATTTCCTAATAAGATATAATGCCAAATGTTTTAACCGACAATACAAAGAAACAAGAATAACCTGCTAATGGATTGTTTCTGCTTTGCATTTTTCAATATTCAAAGCTCATCCAATGGGGAGTTACTTCATATAATTATGCTGCATTGAAACATTGACATTTGTTTATTGATTCATTTATTCATTATTTAATTTGTATTTTTATATTTTTCATTGAGGTAAACATTGATTTGGTGAGTATGGTGTAACAACATACATTTGTACAGGTGTGAACCTACAACCTTAAAACCTATAGTGCTGTAAATCATCATTGAATTTTAATAGAAATAAATCAGAAGGCTGAATGAAAGAAATATGATTTTTTGGTAAAAGGTTATACTTGTGGACCTAAAAATTCAGATTTATATGTAAAAATCTTATGAAACCCAGTATTGTTGGATATTCTCGAAAGTATCAGATTTTTCAAGCTTATTTTCCATAGCTTTGCAAAGAAGCTGTCAAATGAAGGAAAAGGCAGGTTTCCCTTAAGAATGCCATTCTAATTTCAGTGAAATCATTTGTGGTTCAAAACTACAAACTTTTCCTTTCAAATGTTTGACATTTGTGGAACATGTCGATTCCATTCTATTTTCTTTATTAAAGATTCCATTTAATAAAGTGCTTTATTATGATAATTCAATGTTTGAGTTTCAATTAAAATTGTTTCATCAGTGTGAGATAGCAACAAGCTTAATATTCACCACTGAGGCACAAAAGCAGCCTAGTAGTACATGGTCTGCTGTGAACATACTGGAAGCATTAGAGCCCCTCTCCTCTTTAGAAATAAAACAGCCACAAATTCTGAAATATCCTGTGCACAGGAATCAAACTCCATCATAACACAACAGTGGAACTAACCCATACTGAATGATTGAGCACCATTTCCTCTTCCTTCTCCCTGTGCCTATGATCCTCATACCTTTATCCCTTTCTTGGACTTATCTCTGAAGTCTGTGGGAGAGAGCTTCCTCCCATTGCTAGCCAGCAGGGGGGCCCATGTTTCCTTGTTTTGGAGTTGCAGGGTATTTGTTCTACCCTGTTTACAGCCAGCGGGGGACCCCTTTTCTTCCTTACAGCTCGCCTTTTCATTAGCACAGAGGGAGTCTCAAAATCAGAAATGATCTTAATTAAATGTTTTCTGTACAGAAACACCCATTCCACAACCTTAGTCTTTTAAACTCTCTTGGAGGTATCCCTCCCCACCTTCTGCCTTGGTGAAACTGCAGACAATAGACTTTATCACAAAAGACAAGGATAAATATTTATCAGGGCACAAAAGATGTTTAAAAGACCTACATTTATTTACATTTTTAATCATGTGCAGTGGCATCAAAACTACTGGATGAAATATTTTCCACTATATTATTTTCAAATAAAATTATACTGTGGAAAAATGATAAAAGTGCAAATCCAGAATAAATAGAGAATATTTATTTTGGGATTTGGGTTTCTAAGAACATCTTGTGCTCCAGTAAGTTATTATAATACACATCTTTTAGAAGAACTTGTGGGTTTTTTAGCTTAATGTCAACATGTACAAATATGATAAATTTTGTATGTCTTCAATGGTCTGAGGAACAAATGAAAATGTAACTGGATTTTGATTGGTTTAATTAATAGTGAATTTTTTTAAAGATTAAGATAAAAAATCTGATTCATCATTTTGCTGTTTTTAAAATGACACAATTGAGGTACCAATTCAAATGTAAACTCTACAATGTCAATGATTTTGCATTGTGAAAGTTTGTATTTGGCTATATTGTAAAAAAAATTTTTCTTCTGTTGTGTAAAAAATATGGACTTACTTAAGGAGATAGTCCTTAATTAGTACATTGTTTACATGGTTTAGTTTAACAGATTTTAAAAATTTATAGGTAGAGTTAAAATATTTAATCAGGTAGACAAGCAAATGAATTTAGTGATTAATCATAATCTAGAAAATACATTTTTAAGAAACAAAGTTTAGAGAGGGAAAGATTTATAATTGTTAGTTGTTTTATAAAGAATTTTATAATCTTAATAAAATGGCAATATCTCCAATGTAAGACAAATGTTCTATTTAGATGCCATACAGTTTTATTTAGAGATAAGTTATGTTTTAATTATAAAAATATGCACAATATTCATATTTTCACTTTCATGGATTTTATTCCATGTATTCACTTCCGTGTGATTTGTTGATTATATAATCACAATTAAGAAAATACTATTATGTGTAGTATTTTACAGCAATTTTACAGTGAATTCATCTCTTAAGAAATTGTAAACATATTTGCATGAATTTTCCATTATACTTTTTGAACTTTTATTAAAATACTTAATTTTTTAAAATATAAAAATAGTTTGCTAAATCATTATTAACTTTCATGCTTGGATAGAACAACATTGTAATCAGATGTGATGATCTAATTCTTATATAATGATTTAGTGTTTACACAGTGAATATGATGAAAACTCCATGTAGAAATATATGGTCCTGTTGTTTGAGGGTTTTTTTTTTTTCTATTCAAAGACATTGTTCTATGTGAAGTAGGCATGTTTATTTTATATTCTAATTTGATGCTTATAAAGCCTACCTTTGTTTAATTCTTTGCTCTTTGAAATTTTCTGAAGGGGCAAAGAAAGAGATAGTCACTCCTTTAAAGGAGACATTTTCTTAAAAGAATAAAACACCTTTTGAGATGTTAGTGAAATGTTGGTATTTAGTTCCCTTCTATTATTTTCTTAAATTAAAGAACACTGTGATTATTTTTTTTTCTGTTTCCAAAGCTGCTGATTTTGAATTATATATATTTGAATCTATGTATGTTGGTATTGTGACAAAAGGAAAGAGTTACGCATTTGGATTCTTTTTGTAGGTTCTTATTTAAAAGAATTTCTTTCCAACCATAAGAAGTTAGTTATTCTGTATGCATTTATCAGATAAACCACAAATAATTTCTTGTATCTTTAAAGGAAGTCCACATATAATAGATAAAGCATCCAAGAACACAAACCTAATGAAAAACATGCTTTTGTTGAGCTGGTTTCACTTCACTAACCTCGGAAATGTTGGCAAGTAATTTGAGTTGCAGTGATAAGATTCTGCAGCTGCCAGTGATGGTTCTGGCTATTTGATAGGCTGAGTTTTCGCAAGGACAACTTACAGCTTACAGACAGTTTACATCTTAGGGGAGATTATTCCTTCCCCGAAACTTAGGTTCTAAGTGCTCTTTAATGAAAAGTTTTATTAGTTTTTGGGGAAAAAAAATTAAAGTATGTGTGTGTGTGTGTGTGTGTGTGTGTGTTTTGCTAAAAAATGCAGGGAATTCTAGTTTTCAGTTTGACTCTTTCAAAATTACTTAGGCAGTTAGAATACTGGTATTCTAAATTTAATATTGTCTTTTGGATGGTGAACATTTTATATCTCTTCTAAAACATCATATTTCAAAGAAAACATTAAAAAATAAACAGTATTTAGTGCACATTAACTTATGTAACAATTTATCTTTTTAAAATTCTACTAGATAGTAAATATGTTTTTTATCTCCTATACAACTGAATAAATTTAGTCTTGGAGGTTTACAGAGTTGCCAAAAGGGGCACATTCACAAAAAAAAAACTTAGAACATAAAAATAATCTAACATGATTAGAATTATAACTTAACTCTATACACTCCCTCTGCAGTTGTCCACTATATTTCTATGTAACAAAATGCCACCTTCTAAAAACCCAGACAAGTGTTATGCAATAATTGAATATTGATGAAGGGGGGAGGGAGAAGCTAAAAAAGTGAGTGGACTCCAAAGGTGGAGATGTATTTCTTTAGTGAGAATGAGAATTGGATCCTAGATGCTGTAGAGGAGGTGTAATGAATTAATGACTCCAGGATCTATAGGTGTTTTTTCCAGTCACTGGACACAGAAAAGAGAGAGACTACAACTAAGAAGGTTGATACTGGGATTGAAACAGTAGCCAGTAAAATGTAATTTTTTTTTTGAAAGACTTGATTTCATCCTTCTAAATGATATCTCCTGTAACCATTTTGTGTGCTTGATAATTTTTTTCTTGTCCCAGTGGGAATTTGTAATTTTCTTAACACATCTTTTGTACTCTGAGTAAAAGTAAGTAAGGTCTCTGAAATATGGTTTTACAAAAACCAAGACTTTTGAAAAGATTCAACTTTTAAGTTATTTAGTTTGTTGAAACATTTCTGGCTATAAACTTATTTTTTATTGCTGATAACTGTATAGAAACAATTGATGGATAAAATATATTTTTAGTAAAATAAAGAGATCAGCTGAAAAGTAAAATAATAATTGTCATATATTAAAGATTGATTTAGCTGAGTTCTGTTACCCATTTAGGGAGCAGCCCCTAACCTAGTAAGAACTGTATGCATGTCCTTTAACTCCTTGGAATTTCAGATTTGAAAAGGGGAGATTGGATAAGGAAAAATATGAGTGCTATTTTATTATTCCAGATGACAAGCAGCAACACAAGTCTTTGACTTCCTAAAATATTTATTTTTGAAAATGGTATTATTAACTAGACTTTGTATGGTCATAAATGATAAACATTAATTCTTTTCATTTTTATTTTGTGAATAACACAGAATAAAACCTGAAGTATAATTTATGATGTTAGTCTCACAATTTATAAAACTTGATTATTTGAGTTGTGAGTAAATGAAATGCAAAATTCTCATTTTATTAATTCTGTCATGCTAGCATAGATGTAAATGTTTTGGCTATCCATCTGAAGATTAGAATAAGATTGTTTCCAACCATACTATGAATATTTCAGAAGAAAAGATCATAGATAAATTCATCTCATAGTATTCTTAAAAGTACTTTTAATCTTTATTTTCAAGGATAAGACAATTTTATTATCACATTAAAAACAATGACTTTGCTTAGAAATATGGACAAAATTTTGAGTTAATAATAAATCTGTTTGTATTTTTCTTTATATTGTGATCCCTTTCTTGAAGATGTACCCCTTGTGCAAACTCTCAGAGGTTGGACATGATTAGTGGCATATGTAACAAATTAAGATATAATTTCAAGGCTAATTCAAGAGCAATTGAATACATATCAGGGAATTTAATTTTTTTAATGATGTTCAAACCAGTTAGTGATAACATGGGCTATAACATAGCACCATTTGCAATTTAGTTATACATTGTCAAATATATACATGCACTTGTGGTAATATAATCTAATTTATGTGACTGATTTTCTGGGGTATTTGTCCTTATATTCAGTTCTAGGAACTCTTTCAAGGAAATATGGCTTCTACCATAAGATTTTTGCATTTCTAATATGAAGATATAAAAATAAATAGCAAATATGTGTTGTAGGGTGACTAAAATCTTCTAATTCAAAATAGAAGTTTTATATCTGGTATTTTCTTTTATCACTTGTGAACATCTGACATTATTATCTCTGACATTTCTAAATATTTATCACTAACTTTCTACAGATTTAATGTGCTTAGTCTACCCTTAATATTTCCATTCTATGATGTTTTTCTATACAAATGGTCCTTCTAATCACTTTTAGAATTTGTTTCTTTTTCAGTTTCCTTTTATAACCTCTTATCATAAGAATTTAGTGTAAATGTTATCATCAGATCAACACATGGAATAACCTGCCATCATTTTTTTTTCTAGTACTTGCTTTATTTTGATGAAAATCAAATAATCACAAATGTCAATATTTTGTCTGTGTGACTATGCCCCTCCATTAAAACATGCAGTATAAAGCATGTTATACAAATCCAAGAGTAGAACTTTATTATATTTTGCTAGTAATTTATAATGACTAATGTGTGACTAATCTAACTGCTGTATTGGTTAGATAAAAGATATTTCCTGGAGCATTTGGACAATTGACAATACTGCCAGTTATGAAAGAAACTTATTCTAAATCCACAAATACTTATAACAAAAAAAGAACGCTGTCTTAGCAATCTGATAAGAAAATTATTGTCACATTTTTAATGCAACTGATTAATGACTTTTTCTATGATTTTCAAATGAGTTTTCCTTAGGTTTACCAGTATTTATTTCTATATGCTTATTTATGATTTTCATAAACTTTGTTTCTTTTTATCAATTTTATAGTCTCTTCAATTTTTGGCTGCAAGATTTACAGCAATACTTAGAAGTGTCATTGTTTTGCCCTCTTTTAAGATGTTTTAGGTAAAAAAAAATTTTGTACATTACTAGTGATATTAAATACAGTACATTACATATGTTAAATGATGTTACATAACAAATGCATTACTAGTGATGTTAAACTTCATTAGATGGAAAAATCCTCTTTAGTTTTCCAAGTATCTCATTTTATAACTTTGTTAGTGTTCTTGCCCTAATTCAACCCAGTGAACTTATATTAGATATAATTGTGTGATTTTTTTTAAATATGGGTTTAAAAATGAATATCATGAAGGATCTTGTCTCATATTATTAGTATATCATGGCTGAAGATATCTCAGATAATATAACGCATTATATTCCTGCGTCCCTGGGACATTAACATTAATATTAAATATGGAAAAATTAATTCTGTGTGTTTGAGTTGAATCCCAAGGTTTATACAGAGCTTTTTGAGCCATTGCTAGAAGTCAACTCAGCTTTAAATCAATGGATTTAGTATTCTACTAAAGGCATCCACTATGGTGGATGATTTTCTGGGGTATTTGTCCTTATATTCAGTTCTAGGAACTGAAGGTTCTCAAGTATAAGTGAGTACAGGATTTATCAGAACAAATTATTTACAAAACAACCCCCACCCCACACCCCTAATTGAATTTCTTTTAAAGATTTATTTATTTATGAATACAAGAACTAGGGTGTAGGCCAGAGGTGTGGGGTAGTGAGAGGATTCACCAGAGACAGAGTGGGGGGAAAAAGGCAGAGCAACTGAAGTACACTTCTGAGGGGAGCCACGGGTGAGTCAGGAGAGGTCTGCTGCGCGATGTAGGAAGCTCCCTGGCTGGAGATACAACTTGTGTTGCAGTGGCTGAGGACAGCTTCATAGGCTGACACTTAACCCCTTGTGCCACAAGGGAGGCCCCCAAATTGAAAATTTTAAATAAATCTTGATTATGACTTTTGAATTTACCTTTGCAGCAACCCCTAATAATTCTGATATGGTATTCCACAGCCAATATTTAAACAATTACTTAAAAATATTGTATAGAGGATAGATTTTTTTTTAGTCACGTCTTTTTATTAGAAAGTTATGTTTTCATCAAACAAGAAAAATCATTTGAAGGCTCTCTAAACTCTCACAAAATGAGATATTGTCTCTTGAGGAAAAACAACTTCAAAAACCTGGATTTTGTGGCTGCCATGTTCAGGAACTTGAGCACCAGTCCCTCAGCGTCTTGTGTCATTCCTTGTTACGATCTTAGAAGGTGCTATTGTATATTTTCTGAGGTGATTTATATTTTAATTACTCTTTCCTTCTAGTACAATAAACAATAGAAATGTCACAGAATCTATAGCTTCTAGATTCACTCATATAAAGCCAAAACATTATTTTTTCAGGTAAATTGTTACAGTTTATAAGAGTTATGATTACAATAGTTAGAAGGAAACTGCTGTATAAGGTTAGTGATTTTAGAGTTTAAAAATGCCTCAAAGAATGTTTGTCAAGCCCTATCCTCTATGTGAATTCTCCCTCCAGAAAAGTGCTGGACATATCAGCAATATCAAGAAAGCTATATTGACTCATGTTTAAAAATAGTCAATGTGTTAGGAATTCATGTGCAAGTAAAATGAGTCTACTACAGTGACTTAAGCAGCACTGCATGTATCTTACACTATGGGAAGCTTGAAAGTCATCCACAGGGGTGCTATGGAGCTGCCAGGATGCATTTAGATTCCAGGCTCCCTGTTTCTGCCTCATCGTCCATCTTGGGGGCTTTCGCTCTCTTGCTAGTTCCTTCATGTTGCATGAGTTGGCTTCCTAACCTCATGTTAACTCTCTAAGAAGAGAGTTAAGGGGAAAAATGGGTAAAAACAAGATTATGCCCTTAGGTTTGGGAAGGGGTTCCACTTCTGTCCCTGTCTGACTGGCCAGCACTGTGTCACTTTGCTCTGATTTTATGAGAAACTGGGAAACTGAGTAATTTTATTTGGACACATTGATGTCCCAAAGCAAATCAAACTTGTGGCGGGGAAAAAAGTATGAACTTATATTGTATAGGGAAACTGACTGGTGAGCTGTCTGCTATAGCTGCTGAATGTCTAAAGGAAAAAGGTACGCAAGAGTCTCAGGACAATTGATAAAAAACCAAAAAGTTGAATTTCATTATTTTCTTGCTATGTGCAGTCTTACCTATTTGGAACACTGAACTACTGAGAAGACAGAATCCTGAGTTTGATGATATCCCTTTCACACACACGATAACATAATGGGAATCCTAAATCCCTTGACTAAAAGTCAGTTGACTTCTAGCAATGACGTAAAAAGCTCTGTAGAAACCTTGGGATTCAACTCAAATTCTCAGAATCATTTTGTGCCCACATTTAATTTTAATGTTAATGTCCCAGGGAAACAGGAATCATGAAGAATGGAGTTAAATCTTGGAAGTACAATGGTGCATTAAATATAATGGCGACACACGAACTGCTACAGTTCTCGTGATTGGCACTGTGAGTGTGATAGTGGTCAGCAGGGTGATGACAACGTAACTGACCTCTTCACTGGTTTTATCAGTTCAAATGTATGACTGACTTTGAGGAAGTACTGATGTTGCAACTGCTCCGCGTGACTCGGGTATTTTTTCCTTTGTCCAACAGCAGGCAAGTGTTAAAATAGTGAAATAGTGAGTATAGTGAGTATAGACCCTCAACTGCCCTTCTCACCACAACTCCAGTCACTGTTGACACTTCCAAAAACTGGAATTTTTCAACAATAGTTTGATGAGGGGGTGAGAGGTGGCATGAAAAAGGAAATTTTAATGTTGACCACAGAATTTCCTTTGCCACATCTACCGAGGATAGGGAGAAGCAGGGCTGGACCTTTTCTGGGCAGCTGGTGGGAACTGAAAGTAATTTGGAACTAATCAATTCAGAATTCATCTTGGTTATTACCTTCATGCTATGGCTTATTTACTTTATTGGTTAAGATTTTTTTTTTGTACCTTATTCTAAAAAGACACTCACCCTGTATTATAAATGTGTTCATCACATATTCTGAGGAGAATAATTGGCAAATCTCTCAAGAGAGATTTTCACCCTTAAAAAATGAAAGTAATTTTGCATGATACATAAATCAATGTTACTGCATGAAAATATTACATAGCATTCTTAAATATTTAAATAAATGTTAATTATACTTTGGCATATATGATATCAATGTTTCTCATATGTTCTAACCTTAGTCTATAGAAAATATGAATTTTAGGAAAGAGTTCAAAGAATATACATATAGTGTTTGGAATATACATATAGTGTTTAATGGAAAGTAAGTACAATAATTGGGAAAAAAAAACTCTTCAAACTACTGTTGAAAAATTCCAGTTTTTGGAAGTATCAATAGTGGCTAGAGTTCTGACGAGAAGGGCAGTTGAGGGTAACTGTGTATTTTTACATCGCTATGTTTCCTTCAAAATGTAGTAATTTTATTTATAATAGCTTTAGTTATTCATTGTTGTCATTTAGACTACAAATGGTAAGCATTTTCATTTTAGCATATTTATAAAATCGGTTTATTTTTTTTTAAATGTATGTTCTGAATCTAGAGTTCCCAGATTCTCTCAAACAGTTTGTGTAATATAACCAAATTAGACAAGAGTCACTTCATGGCACACCTGGCTAGTTTTTACTTTGTAATTTAATCAATAATTTGAAAAAGACCTTTGAAAGATTAATTTAGAACTCTCTTATCATTGTGGTAGAAGAGGTCTAGATATTTCTTGTAGATATTTCTTATTCACTAATTCCAGGTCATTCCCTGGAATAATAAGGGAACATTGGGAGTTGTGTTAACTCTTCAGACTTTATTCAGTAGTAAGAACAGCAGGAACAATCAATAAGGGTATGGAGGGCCACGTCTGGATTAGTATTTTTATTCTTTCATGTCAATCTTACGGTATATAAAGAGTGCTGAAGATCTTGTAGTTTGTTATGATGTATGCTATAGAAATGTAATATTGACTTTAGTGTCTGTTGGTCTTTTCAGTGAGTATGGAATCTTCATTCTCTCAGGAAGGCACTCACTAACCACTAAAGGAATGTAGGAGTGGAGCAGAGATGGTTCTCATTAGGTCCTGATACACAATAGCAGTTGTAATGTAAAAATGATCAGATGTTGACAAGCTGTTCCATTCCACATTTATGGAAGTCTGCTATACATTCAAGAGCATTAAAATAGCTTCAAGCAAATATTACTTATTTTACTAATTCATTGTGCATCACAAGAGGAAAAATAAACCAAGACATTAAACTGAAGAGTGTCAGTTATAAATATATATATTATAGTATTTATATCTAAATAAATTATAAATATATATAATATAGTATTTATATCTAAATATATATTATATATTTAGTATTTATATATGAATATATATTATAGTGTTTATATCTAAGAAATCATACTATTATCATCACTCTTATTTTGATGATTCCTTCCATTAATTTCCTGTGTCCCAATTTTACATGTTGGCATCATAATGTACAAATAATTCTATTTTTTTTTAACAAGAGGGCTTTCATCTTTCTGTTTCATTCCAATTTTGTCACTGGTTTTTACTGCATTTGTTTATATGATGTTGATAGTACTTCTGTACATGATGGAAGAAAGAAGTATTAGATTTATAATGTGCCTGTGGCCCAAAATGCCAAAAATTCAACTTTTAGACTTTTAGAACTTTTATTAAAATAACTGTTAGAAAGATATAAAATATTATACTTGATCTAATGTAACCCATGGGAAGTTAAATGTATTTTGAAAGATAATGAATGTTTTGGTATGATAAATACTGTAACATAGGACTCCAAATAATGCATTATCATATCTGAATCATGTATAACACATACATAATTGACATGTCATATATGATATACATATATGCATGTGGTGATATGAGTGGGTATCTATGTATGTAGAAATAGAGAAAAATGGTCTATATTAAATTCCACATTGAAATCTATTATATAAATATAAAACCAGGATGCACTGATATAAAAGTAACAATGAGACATAAAATTTAAAAAATTGAAGCATTAGAGCCAGAAATAAAACTACCTCATGTTTCTGCATTTTTGTGAATAATTTTCACTATTGTTATATGCTGATGAAAAATAATGAGATTATTTTATAAGCATCATGAATATTACATTTATTTTATGTTTTTTGGATCAACAGATAACAGTTTCAACAGATAACAGATTGTTTATCTTTTCTAGAAGTTAGTTATTAATCATCTTTTTTTTAAAGAATAAAGAGGGTTCAACAATATTCAACCCTGTTATAGAATTGATTGAAATTACAATTAAGATTATGAAATACTGTCTCTGTGAAATTTGAAAGACTTATACATACTCAATTCAGCACTGAAATCTATTAGAAACTCTGATATATTTATAGTCTAACGTAATTTGATGTATTTCCAGTTAAAAAACATTTTATTTATTTATTTTTTTATTTTTTAAAGATTTATTTTTTATTTATGCATACAAGCTGGGGTACAGGCCAAAGGCATGGGGCGGCGAGACGGTCAACCAGAGACAGAGTGGGGAGCAGAACAGGCAGATCAGAAATACACTGCTGAGGGGAGCAGCGGGCAAGGCAGGAGAGGTCTGCCGCGCCACGCGGGACTCTCCCCGGCCGGGCGTCGAACCCGCGTCGCCACTGCCGACAGCTCCACAGCGCAGTGCTCAACCGCTGCGCCACCGGGGAGGCCCCTAAAAAATGTTTTAATGTAGTCTCTCTTCCGTGACACTAGACTTCACATTAGAACATATCATGATTTAAAAAATTAAATTGGGGCATATGATTTTGTGATTAAAAGATTAACTAAATTGTAGACTATTCTTAAGTCTAAAAGAACTGTGTATTCCTAAAGGAACTAGAATTCATATCGTTTGATATTACCAATGTGAATATTTGGAAGTAAACTCTAGTCATTCAAATTATACTTCAAATCATGAACGTGTACATTATCTCTCAGTCTTACTTCATTATACTTTCTTTAATATGACCTTAGTATCAAAGTGTAATCTGAGCAATGTTTTAGGAAATTTGCTGCTAAGTTTGTTTCCAATCTAATAAATCACTTGAAATTCATGATTATCAGTTTCATTGAGACACATACAAATTTCACAGATGGTTAGTGATTTACAAGGGAAAAATAATAAAAAAAATTTAAATTATTAACTTGATATTAGAATTATGCAATCTATTGGGAAGCTCAATTTAGCTTGTAACTTAAGAAACACAACTTTTAAAGTTTCTATTTTATCATTCATTTGTGAATCATTTTACCATCTAGATTAAAAATAAGATATTACCAATGTTTAAACCTCTGGACTGTGTCATACTGGGAAATATAGTAAAAAAAATATTATTTATTTAACATTGTTTTACATCTTTGTTTGTGTTGAGAGGCATAGTATCTGCCCATTCAGATGTTATTACTACATCACACGAACCACCAAAGTCCATCCCATCTTTCCCCACTTCATTCTTTCCCTTCCCTTTCCCCTCCCGCTATGGTAGCCTCAGTTCTGCAGTTGGATTTCTTGAGTTTGTTGTTAATTTGGTTTAATCTGATCTTATTTTTCTATTGTCTATATTCCACATGTGAGTGACACTAGTTACTAGTTCTGACTTTCTCCTTCTGATTACTTGACTTAACAGTCGTCTCCAGTTCCTTTGATGTTGTTGTGAATGGCAAGAGTTTATATTTTTGCCGTGGTGTGTAGTCCCACTTGTTTATATTCATTCTTGTTTTCCATACTGTTGGAGACAAATCTACAAAGACATCACTGAGGCCTATGTCACAGAGTGTTTTGCCTGTGTTTCCTTCTATATTTTACGGCTTCATGTTTTACATCCAAATCTATTAATTTTTAGTCGATTTTTATGTATGCTGTGAAATAATGGTCTCAATTCATTCTTTCGCGTGCAGCTGACTTTTCTCACACTTTTTCTTGGCTCCTTGGTCATAGATTAACTGTCCATACAGTGTGGTTTATTTCGACTCTCAATTATATTCCATTGGAGAATGTGTCTGTTTTTGTTCCAGTACCATACTGTTTTGATTATTACAGGAAACACCCCTGAGATCCAAAAATAAGCATAGGCTTAGAATAAAGGGTGAGAAAATTATCCTGCAAACAAATGGAACTCAAAAGAAGGTAGGGACAACCATACTTCTGATAAAATAGATTTCCAGCTGAAAACCGAAACAAGAGGCAGTGATGGACACTATTTAATAACTAAGGGAACAATATATCAGGAAGAACCAAATATTAGCAGAATGCATACCCCCAAGCTGTCCTACAAAGCCTGTAAATATAGCTACTTACCAGAGAAAAAATAGAATTTGTTTTACTTTGAAGACTTGATGAGGCACAGAATTCATTCATCATGTCCTATCCTGATATTGGACTTACTTAGAGTTCCTTGACAGAGAAGGTTTTTAGAATTGGGTCCAACATTTGATGTTTTGTTTCCTTAAAATGGTTCTACATGAATCTTTGACCCTATCCTCTTAAAGATTGGCCTTCTCCTAAGATGTGTTTTTGAAATGAAATTCTGAAAAATCCTCCAGTGTCAAAAGAAGTTTATCAAATTAAATAACAAATACTTATTAAGAATTCTGCCACTGGTTAAATTTAAGCATTACCAAATAAATTTTTCAGAGAAATTGTCAGGAAAGGTGATATTAAATTTTGCAGATTGGAGGAGGAGATGGGGAAGGGAGGCAGATCAGGCGTTGTCATGGGTGATTTAGTAGAGGGTGAGTGGAATATGAACATATGGAGGAGTAAAAATTAACCCCAAATTGAAATTAGAAAGATATGTTTGTAAATATTATTTGTTAAAATGATATATGAGCATTCGGTGGCTATTTAGGAAATGTATATAAGCTAACATGGGACAATTAACTTTTGTTTGTTGAGTATTATTTATGAATACAATACTCCAATAAAATATCTTGACTTACCCCTAAGTATACTATTGAAGTGTGCTGGCAGATGATTTTTATTACATTATTGCATGGAAATTATAGACCACAAAACTGATCATGTCTCTTTTTATTTGTAGGAAATAGAGAAATAAAAATAGACATTCATATAGAAGTTCATATAGAAATATAAATGTTGCAAAATACAGAATTAACCAGAAAATAAATCTAGATCAATCAATCCACTTGTATTGGTCACTGATAATGCCCATACTTAGAATTGCTTCTCTCCAGTTCCCCTGTCTCATGCACACAGGGGCCTTTTCTCACCTAGTTTCCCCACACAAAAGGAACCTTGTCCATTCATTTAAATGAAGCCTGTGGTCTCATCTGGAGGAGGGATTCTACGGTCTTTGGTAGTAATTGGTAGAGAGAATTTATGCTATGGAAAGCTACTGTTAATTATAGAAGTACATGTCTTTCAGGATTATGGGATGGAAAAGATTGGGAAACAGTGAACTATGATATTAGTCACTGATAGTAGCTTGTAACATTATCTTATATGATTTTTATAATTAACAAGGAATTAGGGAAATCTCTAACTCTAACCTAACGGACTAAATTAAAAATTCCAGGCCCTATGACTGCCTGAAGCAGGATGACATTAGGGGAAAACTGCATTTTGCTCTTTGCCACTGAGATCACAGCAGGAATCTGCTCACTGGATCAAGTCCTGAAACTCCTGGGCCACCTCAACACCTGGGCCACCTCTACAATTTATAGTTAGATATATAGGAGAAACTGGCATTTGCAGGTTTAAGTGTAACTGCTGATCTTTTCCTCTATGCTACTTAAATTCTTAATATAGACCCTGGTTTAATGATTAGATACCAAAAATCTTCCTACCTGATCTCTCAAAATACATCACCTACTGATAAACATTGCCAGTGGCAGTGATTTTAGATGCAAGGTTCTATGGTTATACTTGAGTTGTTTACAGTGTGTGTGATAACTATACCAGCTTGGTTACTATCTCTATTTTTTTTTTCTCTACAACCACACATATTTATACTTGTCACAAGTTACACATATTTAAAACTTTATTTACTTTTAATTTTTATTTATATGTTTTTTGCATCATTGTTCATTTTTGTAGAATGTTTGATTTTTCCTCTCAGATGTTGTCCCCATAAAATTACCACCACCTTAATACCTTCAGTACAAGGCTATTTAAATATATTTGTTCCAAGAGACGGAACTATAATGGCATTTGTAATAGCACTTTGCATCTCAGTTATATTGATTTTTAAAAATATGTTTGCCTCAAAAACATTCTTTGTAGATCATTTGGCATTTTCTTTATATTGCAAACTGAAGAAATCCAAAGTCATTAGGAAATCATTTACATTTAACTGGGTCTTCTTCAAACTGCCATCACATTGCTAAAAAAAAATAAATAAATAACAGTTAATGAGATATTTTCATATTTCTAGTTTATTCAACGGGCTAAGTTTTTTTAAGGGAAAGTCAAAACTTTTTCTCTCTATGATTTGGCTTCATTTATTACAAAAGATTGCAAAGTAATTGAAGGAAAATGAAAACTAAATGAAATAATTAAATAAGCAATCTAATTTCTAGGTGTTAATTCAATTCTATTTCTAATCAATTTTCTGTATTTTAAACTTCATTTGCTTTCTATCTACTTCTTGCCTGCAGGCTTAGATGTCTCGAATTATGGGATGGATATATCCCTGAGTACTTAGCATGATGACACAGGGAAAATGCCACTCAGAGAACTAGACTAATACATTTAACAGTTATTCTGTTATTTGGTGGCTTCAAACTCCAGATGGCCATGTCGAGTTGATTTGATTGTCTGTGTCTGTAAGTTTGAAATCTGTACTGTGAAACTGTATGACCAGAAAAGGATAAATCTTGATTTATGAAAGATGACCTTATTGCTTCTGAGGTCTTTTTAGGGGAAAGAGAGTTAGTGTGGCAAAAAGAAACACTGAACAAGGTAAGTAAAATCTTTGTAATGTATCTTGATCAGTAAATTAAACCAGATTTACAGATATAAAATATAGTGGTATTGATATTGATACTTTATCATGTTTCCACGTCTTCTACCAATACATTCACTCACCAGAAAAACAATTTAACTGAAGAATTTTCTGAATTGTCAAGTAAAATCCTTTTCTTTAAAACATGTATTCAATTGTCAATCCCTTATGAATGATTACTTTTCTCTCAAGCTAAGTTTCTCTTGATGCTGTGTAAAGAAAGGTACACGAGAGGCTGACAGCTTTTTCACAAATATCCTTCAGCATAAGTGACAGGGATATTAAATTTCTACTAATTCAACTTAATGTTATTTTTTTGTCAGAAAAGTATTTTTAAGTATGATTGTTACTTAACTAGTTGTTCATCTTTGGCAAGTACTTCTACTTGAATAAAAATTATCTTTTTATTTGTTTTTAAGATGCCATTTTAGAAAAATACAACCTGCATAAGACTTACTGAATTTCTTACTAGGAACAAACCTTCCATAAAAAAATGGAAAAATAAATGTACTATTGCTTTTTGCATCCTAGAATTCACATGAAGGTAATATATAAATTAGTCTTGACCATTTATTTTATTGTTCCTTTCAAAATTATAATTTTTATAAAGAAATTATGAAAATTTTGAATGCTTCCTACTAAATATTTCTTCTGGCTGAGGCTATAATGACTAGGGGACTATTTTAGCGGATTTCCTAGTCCTTGATTCCTGTTGATTGCTTTATAACAAAGCTCACATTTACAGTTGAATAATACTAATGTGTTCACCTTATTTTTTCTTAATCTGTCTGGATTAAAAAGTTTGTTGATGGCAATTCTACTTGCCATTTATAAATTTATCTTATAGGTTGACCAATTTTAAAGTGTGGCTTAATTGACTGTACTATACATTAAGTCAAGCTTGTGTGGGTGTGGGTGTGTTTTCTAAATTCTTTATATCATAAAAATTTGTTTTTTTTATATTTCTGCTTCTAGAGTTTTTGTGCATATCTTTGCTTTCCTGTGGGTAAGCAGGCACCCTAAATTATGTGATTACATGTGGTAGCAATCTCTCTTATCAGTATCTTGAAGATGAATGAAGTGAGGCTGAATTTGTGGATTTTCCCTTTAGTCCTCTCAGAGACCAACGTCCTCCCTCCTTTGGGAACCTATGCCATTCAAGAAAGAGAGGCTATAAATAGTTGCATTTCTCCATCCCCATATACTAGTCCTGAGAAATCTGAATCTGAGAGTTCATTTATTCATTGTCTTATTTTTGCAAGAATAGGTAAAATGTGTATTTCTCAATTATCTTGAAAACTTCCCGAATCGCTCCAGTACAATATTTCCATCATTATTTACTTTGAAAGGGCCAATTTTGTGATGTTAAGTATCTGATAATAAGCTTTTGATTTTAATTGTGATAATCTGAAAGCTTATACTGAAATGTGCTTCCAGAGAAATCTAATTATTCTTGGTGGGGAATGTTCTTCTGGTGATACCACCGGCCTCCTGAGTACTAAGCGTGTCTGATGATGGGTGATTCATAAGCACAATGTGACATTTCCCAATGAGCTGTTTTGTCACAGGTTATCCATTTTGTGAGACATGTTATATTTCATCCTGACTTTAATGTGACTGTTGTGTAGCTGGACTAGTAGCTGAGAGTGTCATATAGCTTATCAAAATCATAACACCCCTTTGAATCAGAATACTTCGTTTTCAAGTCATATGTTAAATTTAAATGAGGATCCCACCAAGTCTCAGCTAATTTCTCCTTTCCTTACTCAGTAATGTGGGGTCCAATGTGTGAGCTTAAACTGCCATAATCAGCCCTTGGAAATAAGTTAAATCAATGGAGAGGCAAAGGCTCCCATTGGCACAGGTTTTGTTACCTGTTCTTGTTTTAGGCCATTGTGGGAAGAGAAAAGAGAAAGCAGTTTTTTCAGATGACAAACTCCTGAATCAACTGTGACAAATGCAGGAAATTCTGCTTTTTTTTTTTTTTTCAGGTAAAATCCTAGTGTTCTTACTGTTCTTCTCCCATATAACCAAAAAAAAAAAAAAATCTATTGAAAGTTGAGTATATAAATTTCGTTATAATTCATTTTGATAAAATAATTTTATTGCATGTGTTCTGTAGATTCAGAGGAATTGGAAATTAGGAACAAAATTCCAACATCAATATAGTTTATATATCTATTAAAAAATTTTTTTTCTTACATCTGTGTAATCCCCATAGTTCTTTCGCCACCTTATCGCCCATGAATCATCACCATATTCCCTTGTGTTCTTCCCTCCCCTGTTTTGCTCCCCACAACACCCTCTTTTTCTGTATGCCTCAGTTATATGGTTAGCTTGCTAGTTTTGACTTTTTCTTGTCCTTTCACTTGGTTTCTCTATATTCCACATATGAGTGAGACCATCTGGATCTTTCCTTTTTGATGATTGAGTAATATTCCATTGTATAAAGACACCACAACTTTTTGATCCATTAATTTATTTTGGGGCATTTAGTTTGTTTCTATATATAGGCTGTTGTAAATGGTTCTGCGAGAAACTTAGGTGTAAAGATTTCTTTTCAAATTATTGTTTTTGTGTCCTTTGGGTACATTCCTAGGAGTAGAATCACTCAATTATTTGGTAGATCCATATTTAGTGTTCTGAGGAACCTTCACACTCCTTAAATATTGGAAATATCTTGTCAACATAGACTTCCCTTAAATTATTTTAAAATTTCCTAGCAAAAGGGTATTTACAGAATTTGAATTGGTTGAGAACACTATTTTAATGCATTCTCATATGTTAGTGCTTTGGGTTTTAAATGTTTTTCTTTTTAATCTTATTTGTTTAATTATTTTCTTTTATGATGGTTGTATATATTTACATAATAGGAAGAGATGTATTGATTAGTATCGAAACCTATGGACAATAAAATTAAGTCAATTAATATTTAAATTAAATCATTCTAAAGGGGGGTGTCATGGGGAGGGAATAATGGTAAGCTTGATATCTATTTAACTACAAAATGAAAACTTAGTAGCTCAAAGTAACAACAGAAATGATTATATGTGGTAACTGTACATAGTAGAATACTACTCAGCTACCAAAAATAAAAAAGATTAAATCTTGTCATTTATTTACAACAGCATGAATGGATCTACAGAATATTATGGCAAGTGAAATGTGTCAGATAAAGACAAATACAGTATGATTTCACTGATATGTTGAATACATAGAAATAATTGAACAAGCAAAACAAAATAAAAATGAACTCATAGGCATCGAAAACATGCTGTTATTTACCAAAGGGGAAGGGAGTGGGGGGGGCGTAAAACAGGTAAAGGAGATCAAATATATGGTGATGGATGGAAGTTAAACTTTTGATGGTGATCAACATATAGTGTAATATAATACTGTACACCTGAAACTTACATAATGGTATAAATCAATATTATCGCAATAAAAATTTATTTGAAAAAACTAGAAAAGGTAAGTATGAGTATATTCACATTTAAAAATCAAGAAGTAAGAAGAGTCAAAACTGGTCCATACAAAACTGCTGATGCCTTCATATTTCATAGTAGGAAATTGTGGAGAATCATAAGCTTTTGCATATAAAAAACAAGTGAAAAATGACTTCACTTAATATTTTTCTTAATTTCACTTCTTACAAAAGGAAATTAAAATAAATTATCTTTTGATAAGGAAATATTAGAAATTCCTCACTGTATTTAGTTTTATTTCAGTTTCATTCTTTGTTTTACTCTATGGATGTTACCTTTAATGTTATAAAATACTATGTGTAATGATTCACTATTCATGAAAAAAATTGTTTATTTATACATCCATTTATCCATTTATATCTACAGGGAGCGGGAGAGAGAGAGAGGGAGGGAGAGCGCACTGAAATGAAGTGCCCTTAATATCAATTCAAAGCTAGATATTTCTGCATGAACATTTTCAGTGTTTTACAAAATTCAGCTATATTTTTTATTTCTTTACAAAATGGTTTTTAGTACTTTACAGTGAGTAGGACTCCTACTTAAAAAGCAAAATAATTTTTCTTCAGAAAGTGCTACTAACAAGTGTGCTAATTTTATTGATACTCAATTCCTGATGGTGGGTATCTTTATGGTATGGATGACTTGCTTGCTAATTGGTATTCTTTAGTCGTTTTTTTAATTTTAGAAAATATTATTTTTTAAAAAAAATTAAGAAATACAAGATACAGCATGACCTGCTACTGACAAAGGATAGTATTTCCAAGAAAAAAAAATAAACAAATTGTTTTATAATGGGGACTGTATTATGTTTGATAGTCAGCAATCTAATATTTCCATTTCCTTAGAGAATAGATTTGAACCTTATAAAATAGTAAAATTTTCCATGAGAATGGAATTCATTAGAGTGATATCTACGTTCTATGAAAACATCTGATTAATTTAGGACACAGTGTCTTGTGCCCAGGCTTAATATCCTGCCAAGTAGACTGACTTTTAAGAATAATTCCCAGATATTTTCTGTTCTTAGATTTTTGACCATTAAAAATGCATTTTCATTAAAGAATTAAATATGTTGCATTATAATTGTGACATTTTTAAACTTTACTGAAACACGTATGATTTTTTTCAAAATGTAGATGTCAAACATTTAAAATAAGTAAGTTTGAGTTTGTAAACAAAGCCTCCAAAATGTTCAATATATATTGATGCTTGAAAAGGAAAGTAATTGTAGGTGTCATTTCCACCCCCTTTCTACATAATATACTATCTTATCAACATGATCTAATGTCAGAGAAGAGAAGAAACAGTGCTCAGTAATTAAAAATTAATCAATCTTTTCCACTTAGAAGTGAAATCTTGGAAAAAGGAGAATAGACTGAGGAATGTTTTAGAAATTGAAAAAGAAGTAATTAAAAGATATGTTTAAGAAATACCCATCATCACAAGTGTTTACATAAAAATTTCCTTCCTGTGGTTTGTTAACTTGTCATAAATATATTAATGGACTGATATATACCTAATTAGAATCAATAGACTGTTACTTAATGAGATTGGTAATTCTTGTATTAACTTTTATCACAGTTCTTTGCACCATTCCTGTCATGTGCTGACACCCACACATAAGAAATGTGTTCGTTGATTTTAGCATTTACTTAAATGCAGGGAAATGATTAATTCCAATGCTGAATTGCCTATTATTTCCAAAATGTAAGCAAGTCAAGAAACTGACCTGACATTTTTCAATTATAGCTTATAATTAATAATAACTGATTAATTAAAATAGCCAACATTTTAGAGTGTTTCCTTTGCATCAGGCATTGCACCAGTTGCATTATCTCTAATCTCAAGCCTAAGAGTAGTCTATTAGATTCTTTTACAGATGAATAAACTGAGTCTTAGAAAGTTTAATTACCCTGTTCAAGGTCATAACATCAATAAGTATTGGAGGTTGAGTTACCTTGAAATGCCATATTCTTAAGCCCTAATCTATATTGCCACCTGTGTTTATAATGCCAACATGCATAATATGGTCTAACATTTGATAATATTAATGTAAACTAGTGATTTTAAATATTTCTTTCTGAATACCCGTGGTTTCATGCTATATTCAATGACACATTATTTAAAATCTAAAATATTTCTGCTAGAATCCACAGTTCAATCTTTCCAGATTAAATAAATTGATATAAAATACAATCATATATATTGTAGAAGAAAAATATAGAATTACTTCTATATTTCTAAACAGGCTAAAATTTTAAAAGGTGCTAAAAAGCCCACAATTGCATACCTAGTCTAAGATATACATTTATGCGACCTACTCACACTATACATTTTTATATAAGCACTGTCAAAGCACTACCACTTTTTCTTAAGTTGGAAATGAAATTGCAAACTTTGGAATGAAGAATTTTATACCTATCCATAAAATTCAAGTTTACAAGAGAGCTGGAATACATGCCATAGTAATCTGATCGTGCATAAAAGGGTGATAGACTCAGTGACTCACATTACTTTAATTAAAAACCTACTTAGGGTTACTTCAGGTTGGAGAAAAGCACAGCAATAGAAGTCACAAAGGAAGATTTATATCTATGATATTACCACTACAGGGAATTCTGCATAATATAAAGGTGGGTTTATTCCTGTGTCACAGAGCAATCAGTATAAACTAAATGTGAGATGTACAATACTGTTATTAGTGGAAAGGAATTGCATTATTCATTCATAAAATTCCTTTCGGAGCTAACTCACTAGTTTCTCATTCAATGACTTTCACAAACTTACAAATTTTGATCTAAATGTAATCAATGCAAGCAGTAATAGAAATTATTTTACTTAAAATACATGGGAGAAGACTCCCAAAGAAAACTATATTTTAGAAATTATTAGAGAAAATATCAGACATAGGATGGGGGTGGTGGTTGACTGAGAGAGTTAAATTTGTAGCACCACTGAAAAGACACTGGACATTAACATCCAAAGTGAGGACCAGACCAAATAGAAGAAGCAAAGAGTAGTGGAAATAGACATAACTTGTGAGAGAAAATCATGGGAATGTGACAAATTAGTGTTTACCCAGATCTGTTGATACTGAAATTCAGTTTTTCACAATCCATTCATTAATTCTTTTTTTTTAAAGATTTATTTATTTATGCATACAAGCTGGGGTATAGGCCAGAGGCGTGGGGCGGCAAGAGGGTTCACCAGAGACAGAGTGGGGAGCAAAACAAGCAGAGCTACCAAAACACACTGCTGAGGGGAGCAGCAGGCGAGGCAGGAGAGGTCTGCCGCGCCATGTGGGAATCTCCCCAAGAGCCAGGCATCGAACTTGCGCCACAGCTGCGGACAGCTCAACAGCACTGCCCTTAACCGGTTGCATCACAGAGAGGCCCCCACTCATGAATTTTTCTGATTCATATATCAATCCTCACTGTTGCAAAAGGTAGATAATATCTATCCCCATTTTATAACATGCAAACCAGCCACAAGACCTCATCTGGCTCACTCTTGACATAAGGTGATAGAGAACTTCAAACACAATCAAGCAGTCTAGTCAAGTACTAAACTATCTCACTGACATAGCCTACTGTGAAAAAGGAAGCAAACTGGTATAGCAAAATGAAAATTCAATCAATATTTCTCAGTTTACAATAGTAATTGCACTAATAGTGTTATTTTCAAGTAACCTATGAGGATACAAGAAACCAACAGAAATATTCTTCTGTTAGTAAAACACATGGAATATGGATAAAATAATAATTAATATTTGTCACAATTATGATTATATTTTAATAGATTATTATAACTATTTTAATTGCTCAGTTAATTATTATTAATTATTCAATCATACTTCATACTATTAAACACCTTTCATTTTGCTCAGTTCTAAATAGGAAGCCTCAAATATTTTAGAAGGTTGTCTATTAACTCGAGATTTGTGTGAGCACAGTAAACTAATTGAAAGTTTATTTATGGTTTTATACTAATTAAGGATTCTGTTATAATGTCTTGAACTAGATAAATGTCTATGCTAGGTACTTTTCTATCCTAAATTAGTTCAAGAAATTAGTTGTATATATAAATTTTGTTCTTCCTTAGAAAATGATTATTTTTTTATGTGTAATGTTCTCTTACTATTCCGGTTGGAAACTGGTACATAGCATGCTAGAGTTTCAAATAGTCACAGGTTTACATTTCTTTAGAATTGGCAATAGTTGTTTCTTTTTATACTGTATCATTGGAATGCTTTGTTCAGTGAAAATTACCAAATAAAGTTACAAATAACAGTAACACTCTAAAATGTCTCACAGTACTTTAAAACTCTTAAATATGTAAATAAATATGTATATGTGTATTTAAAATCAATAGGCTTCTACATTTAATAATGAACCATGCCATATATAAAGTAGTAGACACCTGCTGATTTTAAATAGGAACTGAGTTTAAGAAGCACTTTTTTAAAAAATATTTATTTATGCATACAAGAGTCGGAGGTCTAGGGGGGAGGGTGGTGAGAACATTCACCAAAGCCAGACTGGGGAGCAGAATAGGTGGATCTACTGAAATACACTGCTAAGGGGAGCAGCAGGTGAGACAGGAAAGGTCTGTTGATGCACATGTGGGTCAGCGCCCTGGTCATGGATTGAACTCAGGCCCTTAGCAGTGATAGTGCTGAGACTTAACTCCTAGGCCACCAGGGAGCCCAGATAAGATTTTCATTTGTTTAGTCTCATTTTTCTTAAGGTAAGTTGGTTTATACTATTTATATGGGATACTGAAGATTTTATTAAGTCATAATAACAAAGTGAAAATGACTCAGACAAGGGCCTCCCTGGTGGCGCAGCGGTTAAACGCTGCGCTGTGGAGCTGTCGGCAGCAGCGACGCGAGTTCGACGCCCGGCTGGGGAGAATCCCACATGGTGCGGCAGACCTCTCCTGCCTCGCCCGCTGCTCCCCTCAGCAGTGTATTTCTGATCTGCCTGTTCTGCTCCCCACTCTGTCTCTGGTGAACCCTCTCGCTGCCCCACACCTCTGGCCTGTACCCCAGCTTGTATGTATAAATAAAAAATAAATCTTTAAAAAAAAAAAAGAAAATGACTCAGACAAAATTTGTTTCTCAGAGCTTTCTGAGATAGTCACCTAAAATTGTATTTTGTTCTAATTGTCTTTATCAAATATCCTGGCTTCAGGAAACTTCGTAGAATAAGTGAAAAGCTGTTTGAATGAGTTGAGGAAGGTGTTGAACATGATGTAATAGTTGAGCTTGGGGAAGGAATTTTCTAGGTGAAGAAAAAGGAAATGTCATTAGTGGTTAGTGCTACAAAGACTACAATGCATTAGTTGGGAGCTGGAACTAGAGCTGAAAATTCTATCACCTGAAACTTTTAAGATACGAGTGCTAGAAAGCACACTTCATACTGTCTTAAGCAATAGTAATAAAGACAGCCACACATAATGGCTGAAAGTAGGAATTCATTTCTGTTCCATGTAAATATTTTGAAGAAGGTAGATTGCCCAGAGCAGGTATGTGACTCAGCTCCATGAAGATTCCACTTCCTAAGTCCCAGATTCTACTTATCTTATTGTCTACCATGTGTTCAGACTGCTTGTTGCTTCCTTAG
Organism: Scalopus aquaticus; assembly: GCA_004024925.1. Classification (NCBI taxonomy): domain Eukaryota; kingdom Metazoa; phylum Chordata; class Mammalia; order Eulipotyphla; family Talpidae; genus Scalopus; species Scalopus aquaticus. The sequence continues at coordinate 53,724 of PVIJ01004979.1, read as the reverse complement.
CCATCTGTGATGGAAGCAAGAGACTATGAACAGGAAATAATCACTATGTGTGTGTGTGTGTGTGTGTGTGTGTGTGTGTGTGTTTTATATATATAGATATATAAACATAAACACTTTTAATGTGTCCTAGAGAATTTACAATGTTATAAAACACTGAGAAATGCTGCTTTTGATTATGGTTTATCCAGTAGTTTCCATCCCTTTGGAGTCTGGAAAATGTTTTAAGTTTTTAGCAGACTCTCAAAAAATTATTGAAAAGGGGAAAAAAGAAGGAAAGTCAGGTATGTTGAAGATATTTATACAGGTTTAGAATTGTGATTTCACCTACCTATAAGAGTTTAAAGATTTAGATTTTCTTATGGAGACATTGGACACAATCTTTTGGGGATTCAAAAAGAAGAATCTCAAGAATGTGACCAGCAGGCAATAGTCACGATCTAGACTGAAATAAAGGAACTAAATGAAATTTATGTATTGGAGTTATTGTCCCAAAACATCCAAACCAGGACTTTCTTCATTTGTAAATCAGGTGTGAATCAATATTAGAATAGAATTTGATATTTTTCACTAGATATCTTTTGGAAATACAATTGGTAGGGTTCTTACTGAAATTTTGGACTATAATAGATAATGTGTTAAAAATGCTAAAACAAATGAAACTAGCAAAATCAAGGACTCTAACCAGTTTTATTTAATTTTTACTATGGGAAACCAAATGATTGGAAATTTAAGGAGAGATTTAACTATTTTAATATCAAGGCAAAACATTTCTGCTGAGAAGAGGGTAAATTAAAGTTGAACTTTCCTGATGTTTGGGCAGGGGAGGGGGGAACGATAGATTGTTGTCTTCAAATCATTACTATCATTTTTGTTGTTGTTTTGAGAAAAGTAGCTACAGACCTATGCTGTACATCAGTGGATAACCAGCAAGGTGATGTAGATATTGGATGTAATATTTGAAGAAAGAAAATAAATAAATTTATCTTTATAACCAATTTAACCATCACCTATTTACATAGATGGGAGTGGAGAAAAATGTCTAAAATCTACCTCTGCTTTTAGATATTTAATTGTAAATAAAACTTGCGCAATTTTGTTATTTATTTTTGTTGACTATTTTAAATCCCCGATACTTGTTTAAAATATTAATGTAAGTAAAACAATAATGTGGGGAGAAGATATCTACCATCTGAATGACTTTTAAAGTCCTGCATTAAATATTGAATCCTCCCAGTATCAATATGAGGGATATTAATTGTATCCTTTTGTGCAGATGAGGATTTTTTAAAACTACACATATTTAAAGAGCTGATGCTTTCTTAATTCTTGTGCAGAATTTGGATATATCTATGAAACACCAAAGTCCCAAAGTTCCCATTCCCCACTGTTTTAAGTATGAAGAAATCTGAGTGAGGTGAGGAATATGTCTTTTAAATGATGCTATATGCATATATCTATATTATTATTCTATCATACAAAAAGGGTTGTTTAAAACCATTGAACATAATACTTCCCATTCATTCAATGATTTGTTATTGACTATGTTGTCAAAGTATTAAATTATTTAAATGTCCTGTTACATTCTGGGAATACAGTTAAGAGCAAAACTGATAAGATTTTTTGCCTTTATTGCCTGGATAGCTCTTTGAGAATTATTTGGATTTTGCACTATAGGTGAGGGAACGCTAAAGCAACAAGTCCAAGAGCAGGATGTATTTTTACTTATTTCTCAAATGCAAATTAAAAGCATCTTTAAAAATATATTTGTAAAGATTCCAAGGAAGGAACATTCTCATACAAAACTTAGCATATTTGCATTAGGCCACCAAACATCAGTGTTCTGGCAAAAATATTTTTCATCCTTCCCTCTACCCCCCGCCAGTCCCTAAGAATGTGCATGCCTGCACATATACCAGCAGAACACTAACATACCCAAATAAACAGTGTTATATAAACCCAAATGTGAAAGGACACAATTGTACTTGTGGATGAGGCTTTTGGAAAGTTCAGCTCTATTATTTAATTGGTTAACATGATCATATTCTATGATTTATTTTCTTAAGAATTTTCAAACCGTAATATCCTTCTTGTAGTATATCATTATATTATTACTCATTGCATGTTTTATTACAGTTATTACTGGAGATTTCTGTGAATTTCCAAGAAATACGATCCTTTAACGAGATTTATGTTTCAGTTTTTTTCTCTACTTTTCAAAAAATGGTGCACAATTTGTATTTTCTTTGCTAAATGCCAACCTCTAGTGTATATGTAACTCATACAACATGTGAAATAAGTCTACTAACACTAATGTAGGACTAATTTAGAAAATAGTTTAATAAAGTATTAATTTTACTGTAAGAGAATGAGAACCTTTCATGTGTTTATAGTTATCAGTCTTGTCAGAAATATTTAACTGAACCATTAAAATGTTTCTTGTACTGGTGTAGATGTTATGATTAAAAGCATGTAAAATAAACCTTCCCAGTTAGGATATCATAGTTAGTTGGCCAAGAAATTATTCATATAAAACAAATCAATGCATACATTTAAGGGAAGAAAAAAATGTATTAACTAGCATTCCAAGTGGACAAATTCTCTACATTTAGAAAACAAATTTAAAAACATAATAAATATAATTGAAAAAATCGTGCAACATATAAATACTAGTTTTTCAGGTCAGATCATAAATTCAACAGGAGATATCAAAGTGTTATTTCATTGAGGGTTAATCTTCCCTAAAAAGAGAATTAAAAACATAAAACTAAATTTTTGGTTTTCAGTTTCTCTGACATGCTACAATATGTATCATTTAAAATATTTCTGGTGGAACTAGTTTAAAAGTATTCTTGCATTTTACCTCAGGTACTAGACTTCCTGGGAAACAGGAAAATAACATTTCTTTTCTTCAGAAAGTTAATTATCATTATCCTAATTTGAATTGTGATTATTTGATGAAATTCAATTAGTGTTTCTTAATGAGGAACTCGATGTAGAAAGCATTATAGAATATTGTCCGATTGCTGAATCTTTTTATCCTCTAATATATACTTGCTGGGACATGAAGACAGAAAAAAAATTGATGATGACAGAACACAGCATCACCCAAAAATAGACTTCCTCCCCCCTTTAGGGTTTATTGTATCTTGAGATCCCATGAAAAGAATACTTTTATAATTGATTGCATACTGATGGTCAGGGTATCGCTACAAAAACTTTCTTTTTCTTATGATGACATCCAAATTCTAGTTATACAATTTTAAGAAAATTTCTTGTGAAAGTTCCCATTTTCTCAGACAGATCTCCTCTATTACCAAGTATGAGCTGTGACTCTAGGGTAATGAGAATGACTATGTGTCTTACATGTTTTTCATTCAAACATGTTTTAAAATTTTGAAGTTTAGGACTAAGTAGTCTGTTCATAACACAGATCACTCATAACATTTAAGCTGTCATCAATGTGGGATGATAATTCTGTGGGTACAATTCCTCTGTCATTGGAGAATATTGTGTCACAGAAACCAGATACCCCCCCCCCAAAACCTAAGAGGAACCTAATAGCATGTTAGCTGTCAGGTGAAAATATATAAAAATTGAGAAATTATATATAACCAGTTATTTCAAATTTAGAATGAAAATAATCTTGCAAGTATAATGGAATACATATGACAAATTAAATGAATACATACTATGTTTCAGTCATTGCTGTGTATTTATTTTCATTTACAACTCACTTATTCTCTTACAACTTCTTTCTGGGAAGGCTACTCTTTTTACTCCTATTTTGCAGATTTGTGAAGAAACTCTTGACGGTAAAGTCTGCATTTACATAGCCATTTGTTGATTAAACTGAAATGTGTAGCCACTGAAATGGGTCTGCACACTTAACATGTATTCCAAAGGTCTTAGGTAGGAGAAGTTTGGAATTAGAATAACCACTTGTATTCTTCAGATACATTATGATCACCATGCCCAACTTTTGGATAACTGAAAAGTTCTGAAATCCATACACAACTGGTTTTCTGGGCTTATATTTTCAGTTACTACTCCAGTTACTTCCGCGTGTCAAGGCAATCAACCTGAGTTTCTTCGTAGGTGCTATATTCTTTGAGTACAGATGAGTTTGGCCAGTGTACTAAAGTTCTTTTTATGCTCTTTCCAAATATGCTAGAGTTAGTTACTTTAACTTCTCATCCTTGAAAAGAAGACTGTTCTATAGTTGTCATCATTTGAACTTTAGCGATTGGGTTATGCAATTTATTTTCATGTGGAGCCTCCTAATGTCATACCCAATCCCTGTGGTAGATCCTGGGCTCCAGGTGAGCTTTCATTGAACCCCATCTCACGGCATCAGTTAGGAGCACCAGGCATGAAGCTTAACACTTTGTGGTCTGCTCACGTATTAGTACGTGTTTTTGTCACCAATAGCAGGTGGCCGCTCACATATTAATATGTGTTCATCTAGTCTCCATTTTTTCACGCCACGGTGGATTTATTTGGAACTATTAGGAGTTATTTATTTGATAGTACTCAGTCTAGAAGCTTTCCACATTGTTTTGGTGAAAGTGTAAGGTGTTTTATGAGAGATATTACATTTTTTTTAATAACCAGTAGTTCAGGAGTTGTGTGTGTTTTATTAAATGCTTATCCCATTCATGCGGTGGCACAGAAAATGGCTGGCTCCAAGGGCTGGTAAATTTAAAGGGCACCGGCACACAAAGTGTTAATTACCCCCCTTTGAACCTCTACCGCATCATTTTCTACCTGGAACTCTACCTGAACCTACGTGGAAATCTGGTCATTTTCCCTAACTGGCTTTCTTTTTCCAGATTCCCCACCCCATACTGATAACCCAACAGACTTTCCTGCACAGTGATGTATAGTGTGCTATCACCTAGTAAAATAACTTTTATAAGAGGTGTTCTTAACACTCCACCGTTTGGCTACAGAAAGTCTCTGGAATCCTAAATTTTTTTGTAATATTCTATCCATGTTTATAAACATATTTTGTTGTTGTTCTTAAGAAGGGTCTACAGTTTGTTTGATTTTTTCCTCAAAGGAGTATGTAAAACAAAAATAATTAGAACTACTGTTTCAAGGATTTCATCATAAATGGATGTTGCAGCAACATGGATGGAGCTAGAAGGGATCATGCTCAGAGAACTAAGCCAGAAAGAAAGAGAAAAATATCGAATGGTTTCACTTATAGCAGGAATATGGGGGGACTAAATAAGAGAGAGAGATGTTCAGCAAGGGAGGGGGAGGATAAGGGCTCAAAACGGGGGAGAAAAGCGCACAAGGGACTATGATGACGGTTAATGGGTGGATCGGTGGTGGGTAACCTATGGGGAATACACAAGAATGTAAAAGATATGAACAATAATAATAAAATTAAAAACTTATATCCCTCCAAAAAAAATTAGAATCACTGTTACTAATGATGTGATACAAATCAGAAAAGATTTATTTTTAGATCCCTAAATTAATTTTCCAAAGAATATTAATTCTTTCACGTGTTTGAGAGTCACATGGGGCTTATGGCTACTGTATTGAGCTGCTCGCATTTATAGCAATAAGAGATCTTTAGTAATTTTAAATTATGGTGGTAGAGAGAAGAATTCCAGTTGTTTTTGACACCCCAATGCTAATGATCAGATTAATAGTAGAGAAATATCCACTGATATCTACTATAATTAAAATTTATTTTAAATAAATTTTAAAATAAAATTTATTTTAAATATCAATAAGAAATGCTGATGCAGCCATCAAGATCAAAGTTGTATGGGTTTTTTTTTTAAGAGCTTGTATGGAATTTGGGTTTCAAATGGTTTAATGTTTTTTTGGTGGTTGAGTGACAGCTCAGAGAAATATGCAGTTGTGCAGTTGAATCCAGTGGAAATTTATAAGTTCTGGAAATGTGGAAATATTATACTAACCCTGAAATAAAATATGCCATATTTTAAAAAAACTATTGGTATCAGTGAATAGTATTATAAATCCTATATGAAAACATTAAATGATTGGTGAACACTGCTATAAAAATAAATATAAAAATACTGTCATAATGAATAGTTACAAAATAGTAGGTACAGGGTATATTTCAGCGGACAGCATTTGACTACAAAATAGCAGGTAGTAACATATAATGTATTTAAATGTATGTCCATTGAATAAACAAGATTAAACAATTTTTTTTTAGTAAATTTTATATAAGCAACAAAATTAAGTAAGTTAGAATGTGTCTCTGATACAGTACCAGTAGAACAACAAATATTTTACAAACAGCTGATAGAAACCACAGGATAAAATATTAGATTTGAAGAAAATGTAACATTTTCCCGAATACTAGTAAATAGCATAAGGAGGAAACACAGTACAACTGCTAATCACACTGATAGATCATTGGGTGTCCATATGAAGCTAACATTTACTGACTCAAGTAGCTCTCAGCTCACCTTGTATGAACAAATCTTTATCTTCTTTTCTCCTATTTTTTGTTAAGTGTAATCTTCAAGACACTGCTCAACAAACCTCTTAGCAAAAATAATCTGTCGTGTACAACATTGAACTTGAATCTGACTTTGGAACAGTATCTCAATTGTATTTGAGTCAATGATAATGGTAGTAAAAATTTGTTTTTAAAATGTTGAAAGAAGAACATCAAATCTAACTGTAGCAAACTGAGTAGAACTTGAGTATTCGTATTTGTAGGAAACCTGAAACCATGCTGTGATGTTTTCTCTACTACGCTGTATAGCAAGGGGGATCGCCAGTACTGGACTCTCAGGGTAATATTTGGGTGTGTTCTGCAATGCCAATGAGTACTTCACATAAAAGACATTTTGGAAAAGTTCTTGTCAAGATTAGTTGAAAGTATTGTAATTAACATTAACGATTTCCTGGAGCAAAAATAATGTTTGTTGAAAGAGAAAAAAGGTTTGATATTTATGATTTTTCCTTCTTATTAAAGAATCTTTGCCCTTCAGTTCATAAAAGCCCCACTATTTCTTAAGACTTATAGTGTCATTTGAGTACCATTTATCTGTAAAACTAGGCATTTATAGGTATTTTATGCTGCAAATAGAGTGAAAGAGGTTTTTTTTTGAAATTACTTTCTATTCTTGTCAATTCTTAAACTTTTATGTGATAGAAAGCCTATCATTATCTCACACTCACATACACACACACATGCACACACATGCATGCATACACGCACATACATACATACATATAGTCTGGAGTAGGCAGAAAATAACTGACCAAGATGTTGATAATGGAGAGTTTTGCTCCACCAGGTTTATGAAAAGATGGGTTTTGAGACTAGGTACAATGGATTAGTAGTCCACCTCTACCTCTAACTTCTGTATGACATTTGACAAGTCATTTAACCAACATAAGCCTCAGTTTTCACATTTTCTAAATATGGAGAAAATAAGAGTTCCCTCATGATTCATGGCAAAGATCTTATGTCTTGTTTACTTTATCCCATAGGTAAATAATTTATCTAGCACAAAATATGAGTGAACAAAACAACAATTAAAGGATTGAATAATATATATGACAGTACCAACAGTGCCCAGGATAACATATGTGATCAGTGTTAGCTATAATTATTTTGGTAATAGTGATATTTATGTTTTCACTTGCTAGTTATTCTCATTAGATTAAGTATCATCTAAACTACATTTTTTTCTATGAAATGGATGTATTTCTTAAATTCTTAAGAAATATTACATATTGTTGTATTTCACATATGCCGTCAACTTATGCCATAAACTATTATAACACAATATATACGTAACCCACATTTTAGCAAGTTTCAAATTTCACAAAGATAATGAACTTTGTCATTTATAAACCATGTATTTTTCTCCAAAATTTAGAGATTTTCCCTTAACTTTGGCTAAAGAATCTTTTCCACAAATGCTCTATATTTAGAACTTATTTTTGAATTGCATTCATGAGAATTACGTGTAGAAGAGTATGTTTTGCCAAACATCGAATCAGATAGAACTGCCTGGATTCTCTCTGCATTTGAACCTGTCGTTAGCTGATTTGAGTTTTTATTCTTGACACAGTGCACAGTCCAAAGTCCTGGGGACTACTCGGGGAGCAAACATCTCCAGGGTTAAATCAAGTTGAATAAGCAACATGTGTGTAACTGTATTCTACTTCAACTGTCTACATATTCAAAAATAAAAGGCTATCATCCTTGGCAAATACCTACTGGAAACTGCCACAGTCAAAATATTTCTAAACAATTTTGAGAGAGATTTTTTAGCCAAGAAAACCATCTTGGGGAAAATAAGTTTTGAAATCTTTGGAAAATCTTTGTGTTTTAACTAGTTCTCACCTGCTTTGGACATTTATTCATCATTTTACTTTTATGTTACTTATAGCTGAGCCAATACTTTGATTTTACTGAGTGGTTCAGTTATTTCTGAAAAGTAATCTATTGTTGTATGAAATAACATTAGTAACATTTCTATGATTTAGAGACACCAATTTCTTGTAGAACTATGGCAAAGATACAGGCAATGGAATGTTAAATAATTTTTGGTAGTATACTTATATTAACTAGGTACATTGTAGCAGCTTTAATTTCAAATAATCATGCCACATTTTCCCTTATAATATTATAGCATCTTATAACCAATTTAGCTCTTGGAGTTTAATTTGCAATAACTCATTTCAATGCTATACACTGTCAAAGGATGAATCAAAAGTAGAATAAAGTGTTTTGGGTTTTTGGGGGCATTTTTTATATTTCACACACATTTTCTTAAATGAAAAAATTGGTTTTTGTATTTAAATTAATAACAAGGTGGACCACACTTAGACAGTTTTCACTATGACTTTTAAAACAAGACTTAGTATCAGAAAAGACAGAAATAAGGTCAGAAATAATATCCTATTGTTTTATGGCTCCAAGAAGTACTGACCTGACTTCAAAATATCCTATATAGAACATGCAGATGTGGGTCTTTTTTGACAATATTATTTGCATTTTTATAACTATATAGTTTTTATGACTCAAATAGTAAAATTTCATACTTTTATTAAAATATCCTTAAACCTCCATTTGTAAGCAAAATAGTACATAGTTTCTCACTACCATTTTGGTCCTTTCTCAGAGTTTAAGCATCAGTGGATTGATATAGCCTCTGTCTAGAGAGCATCCCTCTAAAAATGCTTACATGTCACCCTCTCACCCTGTATTTCACTTATAAATGAATCACATACTAACTTGTCAAAAGTCTTCTCAACTTTGATTTAAAACATCTTTAATAGTGGACTTACTTTATCAATAAAATTTTTAAATATTTGAGGTCAAAACCCATATTCTTTTATCTCTTTAGACCTATTATGATCAAACATTTTCCTGTTTTGTTTAAGATTGACATTGATTCAAGTGCCTATTGATACAGTTTTAAGAGCAACAAACAGATACTGAGTAGCTAACTTTTCTCGCTCTTCTGGCAAATGTGTAGTAGCTCATTTAATTCTCATCTTCTAGCCTTAGAGATCACAACTATTTTATAGATGAGGAAACCAACTAAAGAATTAGCAACTTGCTCCCTGGTCATACACCTAATTTGTAGTAAGATTCCTGTAAACTCCACAGTCTGGTCCCAGAGCCCCATGATTTTAACTGCCTTTGAATTCCTAAATTGATGTGTTCCCATCTGTATATAATGCACACACACACACAAATGCATAATGGACTATTACTCAGTGTGAGAAAGAGAATAATCTTGCCTTTTGCAACAACATGGGTGGAATTTGAGGGCATTATGCTAAATCAGATAACGTCAGACAGAGAAAGACAAATACCGTATGAGAACATTTATCTGTGGAAGTTTTTTTTTAATTGTGTGTGTGTGTATGTAGATCTGGGATGTAGACCAGAATGTGAGAGTGGGGAGTGGTAAGAGGGTTCTCCAGAGACAGAGTGATTGAACGGGCAGATTAATTGAAATATACTGCTGAGGGGAGCCGTGGGCAAGACAGGAGAGGTCTGCTGTGCCATGTGGGTTAGCTCCTCGCCTGAGAGTAAACCCAGGCCATAGTGGTGATATAGCTAAACTTAACCCCTAGGCCACCAGGGAAGCTATATATGTGGAAATTGATACAAAGAAGTCAACTAAAAGAAGCAGAGGGAAGAAAAGTGATTGATGGGGGCTAGGGCAAGGGCAATAGGGAGTGGCTAGTTAAAGGGTGCAAATTTTCATCTACATGATGAATAATGTCTGAAGACATAATTTTAAACATGGTGACTGTGGTTGATAACACAATATTTTATTATTGAAATTTGCTAGGAGAGTAGAACTTAAATGTACTCACTACGCACACACAAAAATAGGTACGTGAAATGATGGATATATTACCTAACTATTGATAGATGGGGGAATTCTTTTACAAATTATATGTATATCAAATCACTTAAATGTACACTCTACAAATCTTACTATTTCATCTGTCCGTTATACCTCTATAGAGCTGCCGTTGTAAAAAAAAAGAGTTTGTGAATCCACATAAATACTTCTGGTCCCTTAGTCAACTGAAAGAAATTTAAGAGGCTTTGAAAAGTGTGATATTAATGATGATAGTCATAATCATGGTTAAGATTTGTACCATGTAACTGGCAGCACCTACAGTTTACAATCTGATATCAGTAGTGCTACTTCCAGTTTGCAGTTCAAGAAACAGAGGTTGGACAGGCTGAGTGATGTCTAAGTTCAAAGAACAAGCAGAAAGCTGTGGGTCATCTGTGCCCATTCCTTTACTCCAAAATCATGTGCTTTCTCACTATACTACAGGATTTTTTTGCTAATAGATATTTTGAAGGAAATGAGAAATGAATCATTCTACTTTCTAGTTTAGCTAGTTATGTAATCAATAATGCTGATAAAGACAAATTTACAAGTTATGGTAACCTTAATATTTTACATCAGAAACAATGAAACAGGTCGAGATTTTTGTCTATTTCACCTAGTTTTACAAGAAAGGAAGAGAAAGAGCTAAAACAGTTGTTCTTTGGCGGTTAATCTGGATGTAGTCAAATTTGCCGTTATTGTTATTTTCAATATGAGTACTAATCTGCTTCAACTGCTATAACAAAATAATCCAGGCTCAGTGATCAAAGCTATGGAGATTTATTTTTTCACAATTCTGGAGATGAGAAGTCCATGATCAAGATATTGGCAAATTCTAGGTTTCTCTAGAGGCTTCCTAAAAGCCTTGTTACGCCTTATATCATGGAACCACGTGATGTATCTATAATGAATGTAAACACACTTGATCAAATTGAAGTTCTCAATTGCTTTATCCAGTACCAAGTCCAGGTTATTGTTTGGGAACAGGTCCTCTTCCTGTGGTTCATAGAGTTTTTAGACAGAGAAGACAGTACTCTTGGTTGCCACTTTCCAAGCCTCCAAGCAACAGGCGTGTTCAACTTCTCTTCCTTCATTCAATTTATGTACTGCAGGACCCCATGGAAATCAATGAAACATATTCCTTAGGAAAAGAATGGGGAATCCTATTTTACATTAGTATTTCAAAATCACGTGTTTTGAAAAGCAATTTCTTAAAGGCAATTGACTAAACCATGAATGCCTGCTTTCTAGAAAATATGTCATGATAGAAATTGAGGTTTAACAATTCAAATTCTGGGCTAAATGTTATCGTTTCCCTGGAAATGAATGGAAGTAAATACACAATAATTTTTTGAGGTAATAGTACTGAGTAACACATAGTCTTATGCATGAAAAGTATTGAGTTTTACATAGCTCTATTTAAATATTAACCCATTACTGTAAAAATTAGCTCTTTTATTGATTACATTAAAGAACAATATATATATATTAGATACTTTTCTGTTTCCTAAAATAGCTCTTCACACATTTGTATAGCTTTTTAAGCATATCTTTAACATTCATTGAATTACTGACTTTTAGAGTTAAAGATTAGTTTAGGCATATTAGGAAGAACAGTTGGAATTTCTATGCTTTTTAAGGCAGGGTAATACATATTAATTATAATAACATATAAATGTTAAAATGTAATATTAAAATTATATTGCATTTGCAGTTCCATATTGTATTTAATGAATTTGTAAAGTCTTAATACTTAAATAAACTCCATGAGGTACCAGAATGTTTAGTAGAAAATTAAATGTACTTCTGTTTTGAAAATTTATCAAATTTCTATGACTTGAATCTTATGGAAGATGATTCATTTGAAATACTGATTCCCATGTTTCACATACTATTCACTTATCAACATGTAGAGCAAATGAATGTGTTATTAATAATAGTGACTTTATTTTAGATAAATTGAGATTATGAATTTATGTAACTTTATTAGAGTGGCTAAAGAGTCCTTAAATGCTTCTTTAACTTCACTTCTAAGTTTTCCCTCCTTTTGCTTTTGTTGATTTTAAGGAACTATTTGTCCATGAGTATCTCTGTGTGTGTCTATATATTTTTATCTTCTCAAATATTATCTAGTGGCATTTCTTGTTCTGTGGTGATAGAGATTTGCAATATATTTAATCAAACATATTTACTTATGCGTACTTTAAAGATATTTGTTTTTATTCCACATTCTACTTTTTCGACATATGCAGTTACAGGGGAAGAAAAGGTTAATGAAATTGTCTTGGCACCACTTACATGCAAGGAGTTTAAAAGTTAATGTTACTTTATTGACCAAAATAAAATAGGGGAAAAAGGCTTCATAGGGTCTGAATATTACAGTGGAAAAAAATATAACTTTTTATTCTGAAGTAGACCAGTGTGTTAAAGCAATTTGAATATCTGAAGCACAAATGCAGATGAAATACCAAACTTTTTTGTTCCTTGTAAAGTTATTATCAAGTTGAAATGAAAGTTAAGTGTATTCAAAGATATTTAGAATAAAAAACAGATTTCCTTCAGGAGCTACTGGATAAAGTTTCATTTTTAATGAAATGGATATTATTTACTATTCATAAGGGTGAATGAAAAACAAAGAACTTAAAAAAGAAATAGACTGCTGAGGTCTGTAACAAACCACTCCTCAGCTTCTTAAGTCATTTTTTGGTGGTTGTTCTTTTGTTCTGTAATTGATTGCTAGCACCCCCTTTAACCCACCTTAAAGGGCAAGCAGGAAATTCATGTTTTCGTTCATCAGCCCATCCCTCTGAAAAGCGTTCGATATTAAAACAGTTTGGAGGAGCAAAAGCAGAGGAAACAGGAGGCCCAGCTAGCCTGTAGCAAGGTTAGAAGATACAAGCAAGATTGCCTGCAACATACATCAAGTCTTGTTCCTGTCCAGTGTTTGCATGGAGATTTCAAGTTAATTAGGGTATGACTCTGTTCTTTCCCTTATATGTGACCTTTTATTATATCTCTGACTCTCTAGTTCATGTGTGTCATAAAGCTATGGGCAAATCTGTCCAGCTGTTTGACATAAACTGGGGGAAAAAAATCAGCATTTATATTTCATTTTGCCTGAAGGTTTTTACAGCAGCAAATTACTGCAGAGGTGAAGTACATGTTGTGGTAGATTTGCTGTGGGTGTCAGAATGTTTCTTTTGTCTTTTAGCTCCCTGCCTTCCCTGATGATCAGGTGCAACCTAGAGAGTGATAGAGAAAGGTGGGGTGTGTGTGTGTGTTGGGGGTGGGGAGAAGGGATGGTTCAGGAGGAGGTTACATGGCAGAATTCCCACGAATGCTGGCTAAGGATGAAAAAGATAAAGAAATCTTGTTTTTCTGAACTAGAGGATTCTCTGCATGACTTCCCCACTGTTGGGGTGATGAGCTTTCAGGCTGAGATTTTATTAACAATTCATATGGAGATTGAGGGCAGTGGAGGAGCAGATTCTCACATAAACTTGATCTGTCCATGAATGCAGTCCTCTGTTTGCCTGACCCTGCATGGCTTAAAAGGCACTGCCTGTGAGGCCAGTGTGCCAGACACAAAGAAAGAAATGAAAGGCAAGCACATTCCAGGAGTCTGCACAAAAGACCGGGCAGTTTCTAGTCATCTCCCCAGAGAGGGTCTTATCTCCACGTGGCCAAAAATGTCTAAAATGTTTATTTGTGTACCTAAAATTTTAAAATCAATGTGTCTGTTTATCATGCAGTTGTCTATAGTAATGCTTTGTTAGGTTTTAAAGTTTGGTTTTTCGAACTTGTTGAAACTTGAAAAATATTTGCCAGGGTACATTTTCTGAAGTTTAGCTTTTAGAAGTCACTGACCTTGAGTGGTTTTTTACTTTGTTGATTAGTAGGTGCCTTGCAAAATGAATTATTTGCAGCTCTAGAAGAAGCTAGAAGAGCATTTTAAAGCTTGATTTGACTTTGTGATGCCTTGTGACACAGCAACTCTGAAACTTGTGACAGTTAATGCATGAGATGAGGCTGACACAGGGCACCAGCCTGGACACCCATCCATGCTCAGGAATACAGACATCAGTGTTGCAATTAAAATAGCAGGGGAGAAGCAAAAGGAGAGGAAACTATGCAAAGAAAAGTGCAAGGGAGAGTAGAAACTTCACATTGCAACATTTCAGCAATTATTGACAGTTCACTCTATCTAGCTGCATTACTAAAGGATAATGAGAAGCTATAACAAGATATTGCTCTGCATCTTAATGTATTCCTTTTTGTTTAACAAATACACAGTTTGAAAGTATGATATATTTTAGTGTACGGAATAATAAATTGATATATGTAATTCTGTTGTTAAATTATACAGTTCCACAGGTGTTTAATAATGAGAAAATCTAATGCACATTCTTGAATTTTGCATGTGTTTAGTCCTTCAAGTTGCTTCCAAACTTTTATGGTTTGTGAGTTAAATAATCAGTAGAGGAATGCACAAATGCCATTACTTATGCTAGGATTTTATTCCTTTCATTTTATAGTGATTTTATTTCCATGAAATTAACTGTTGTACTTAGACTAATTGCCTGTAATTGGTGAGAGAATCACTTCATTGTTTTTCTATAGCGTGATACTAATTAAGATCTTTGCAATATTGACTCAGTCATGTTCTGTATTTTACCTTCCATGTTGAATTGGTGGTAGATAAAATCAAGTGCAACTTTAAAAAAAATCTATGGAATAAAATGTGTCTATTAATAATTAAACAAGTCTTTTAAACGGCTTGTCATAAATTAATTTTAGAACATTGAAACTGAAGGAAGTTTTTACTATAGGTTTACTTGGTTTCATAAAACATCAGCTGATTTTTCTGAGTTAAATTGAGCCCTGTTGGAATCATCTTTAAAATATCACATTTACAAATTTCAGATGCTGAGCCACATGTGTTTTTATTATTCTGTTTGTGTCTGCGACATTGAAATTAGCATTGCTAAAAGTGCTTTTGTAAGGTATAACAAGCCTGGATGGTATTGTCTTTCTCTTCATGGCTTATAGCTAAATTAATTCTCATAAAATATGGTATATTATATATTTCTGCTTTCTAAATAGATCTTTCTGTTTGGTTTTACCACACAAGGATGTTTCAGAGCACTGTATTCCAAATGAAAATATGTGTTAGCTGTTGAAATTATGAAAGCTTAGAGAAGGTTTTTATTCAAAATAGAAAAGTATATCCCATGTAGGCAATAGGTTATAAGAAGGGAAGATGAGAGACTGTTAATTTTTGTGATATGTGGTTTAATGCCAATGGGAGGAAATACTACAACTTTGCATATCCCATAAAAGCAAGCTCAGCTGATAATGCTTTGCTTGTATTTGTACTTAAGAGAATTTTTCTGATGATTCCCTTGTGATTTTTATGAATTTGTAAGTTATAAAAGTTTTCCAATACTTTGAAGTTTACCCTCCTTGTTTTTTTTTTTTTACTTATTATAAGAGACTTTTACCAACCAAGTATATTTGGTAGTTTATCACACACTCTGTTTTAAATGCATCCATAATGTATAACTTAGTTGAGTGTCTCACAGTCATCATGAAAAAAGATTTTAAGAAGCGATTAGAAAAATAATTGCCCATTAAAAGGTAAAGATTGGTCTGAGCAGGGAGAGAAGAAACTGAACCCTGAAATTGAAAGCTTTCATTGTTAGCACGACACATGCACCAAATCTGAAATTAGAGGATACTCACAAAATACGTATCTTGGCAAGGGGAATTGTTTAAATTCTCTAAAGCTGTCAGCCCATTTTCTCTACTTTTTCCTGTTAAAGAAAAACTTCAAATGGAAAGCTTCACCTTTTGTACAAAGTTGAAATGTTTTATTATTGTGGGATTGTTCTACACTGTACAAAACCAGAACAATTCAATAGCTTCCAGGAGGGGGAAACACAAATGAGAATCTTTCTATCATTTTGGAATGTCCACCGCAAAGTGCAAAACTATAAAAAAAAAAAATCTATGGTTGTTTCCTTGGAAAAAAGAATCTTTTGATTACAGCAGTTATTTGAATACCCATTCAGGTTCTTTTGTACCGAGTTGGAGTAAGTGCGGGCACATCTCCTAAATGGAGAATGCTGATGAGGGGGCAAACCTCAAACATAAACTATGTTTAGATGCTGCCTTTCAATAGGCTACTCCATAGGATTAAACAAAGATTCCTTTTCTTTTCTTTTCTTTTCTTTTCTTTTTGTAACTCTAGAAAATAAATTTCCCCAAGTAAAATTCAGTTTGGTCCTTTCTCACGTCACGGGTGCCTATCCAATATCTTCTCTAGCTTCTTATCCATTTCAGATACATAGAATGTGAAAAATTAAACATTTTGAGGTTGACTTTATGTTTCAAGAATGGAAACGTATTGTAGAAGTTACTTAGGGAAGCTCATTTTTCTCTTTTATTCATCCTGTCTTATCCTAGGCTCTGGAGAGTACAGTAAGACATACATTTTTTCTTGAGCATTCTGATTTTTCAAGGAAAATACAAGGGAGGAACTAGCTGTGGTGATACTGTGAGCCGCATCCATGAACCTTTGAATCCTTCAGGGAAACACTAATAAATCCAGTCTGCTTTTCACATAATCATGCTTGACAACCATATAGACACGGCCTGGGTTAGCACGGGAGCAGTCAGTTCCTTTGGTTGTTCTGGCCCAGAAGCCTTTTATAATTGTAATAGGATTCATCATTTGTCCAAGCTGGGCCAGCATCCCTAATTAGCCATAGCCTCATTTTAAAAATTAAAAACAACCTGCATGAAATAACAGCAACAAGAAGCAACCCATAATATCCGCTCTGTTTCTTGTATGAACCTACACAATGTATAGTTGCATCCGTATCCTCACCACAACGTCTCTGGCATACATGGGCTTAATCAACTTCTGCAATGGTGGTGCATCAGGCACCACAGGATGATCAAATCCACCCTGGTGCTACCAAACTCTCATGTTTGTACTATTTTTTTTTTTCAAGTGATGTGCTTGTTGGAAGCAGAAATAACCTCACTTTTTACTGTTTTTAAAGATTTATTTTTGCATACAAGCTGGGGTACAGGCCAGCGGTGTGGGGCGGTGAGAGGGCTCACCAGAGACAGAGTGGGGAGCAGAACAGGCAGATCAATGGAAATACACTGCTGAGGGGAGCAGCGGGTGAGGCAGGAGAGGGGTCTGCTGCGCCATGTGGGAATCTCCCCGGCCAGGCAACTGGCTCGTTCCCGCAGCCTCCGACAGCTCCACAGTGCTGCACCCAACCATTGCGCCACCAGGGAGGCCCGGAAATAGCCTTACTTTTATTAACTAAATGAACTCACCAATTAAAGCAAACTACAGTGGGTAAAACAAAAAATCATCAGCAGTGGAACGTATCTATTCCAAGTTGGTTTTAGTTTATGTTCCTAAAATAAGTCCTACAATTCATGAAACTTGTCTTTTCCCAGGAGTGAAGCTCCCTAAGCACTTGGGGATGTGGTCAATGACTACATGGAAAAGTTCTGAGGGGCTTTAAATTTTGCCTGTTTTAGAATGTACAGAGTAACAATCTTGTATTGCTCTTAATATAAACTTACATGTATGAAGACACACACTGGTCTTCTGATTATATCTTCATTTCCTGGGGTCTTATTCTGTGGTGGGCATTATCACACTTTGTAATTTGGAAACATTTTCCTAACATCAAGGCCTCACCTCAACAAGTGAAAAAATAGATGGGGCAGGATTCGCAGGCTCTTCAGCCACCTGCACAGGCAGACGTCAGCACCTGCCTCAGGTAGCCACAGCGTCTCCAGGTGAACTGAGACTGTGTTATGTTTGGTCCTTTATTCCAAATGGTGGTGGTTTTTATTCCTGAATATAATGACTTAATGGCAAGTTCATTTGCTCTAGAATCCAGGAGCAATCTGCAACTAATGTTTATTTACAAATTACCTACCCATATACCAGCTAACAAAATAATGTTCTCTTATTTTTAGCAGCAAAGGCAGGATACTTTTAAAAATTTTATCCCCGAGTATAGAGCATGTTCAAGCTCTGAATTGTGTTTTGTATATATCTTCTGATTTTCACTTTAACCTACTTGGGATGAAATGTGACATATAGTGTCATATTTAATAGATCGTTTCTGAAAATAATTTTAAATAAAATAAAAATATAAAGGATTAGTCTCTAATATATGCTATAATCTTACATTAATATTTAAAATGACAAAATAAAAAATTATATAGAGTATCTCTGGAGACATCTTTCAAAGGTGTCACATGGCACTATAAAGAAGCTGTGTTAAGACATCAGTTACCTATATCTAATTAAGTCTCAAAATGTTATAGAAAAAAATGTACTAGGATGAAGAGAAATATATGCTTTTTTGAAATTACATTAAAGATCTATTTTATTTAAAATACAGAATTTTGTTCCAGGGATAACTTCTAAAAAAATTCAAGATGTAAAACATTAAATGAACGATGATGCCAGCATATAGCCTGTAGTATGTGTGGCCACTGTAAACTTGCGCATAAAAAAAAACACCAAAGCAGCCCTGTGAATTCAGTTAACACACTTGCAGTGAAGTGATGTAGGTGACTCTTAACCTTCTTGATTTTTACATGTGCAGTTTTGCTCTCTGGTTTACTTCTTCCTGTGATCGATTCCCAGGCAAAGCCAGAGTTCTTCAGGAGAAGGCTGAGATTATAACAATGTCAGCTTTTGCTTTTAGCACAGTGATGAGGTTATCAATAATGCATTGGAGATCTAGGAACCCTGGATGTGCAGACATCATAGTGGCTCTGCAGTTACTGTAGAACTTGCAGATTTGAGCTGAGATGTCACCACTTCTGCTTTTGAACCAGGCGTTGATGCTTTCTCAAGAAACCTTGGGGGCATAGGCAGAACTGTTTAGATTATCCTACTGAAGCATTGCATGTGACGAGGTTTTTTTAGGGGTGAGAATACATCTATGAAATTGCTTTTTATAAGAACTCTATTCAATACCACTTTAATAACCCTTTGCCTCCCCAGCTCCCTTCTAACATTTTTAAGTTTTGCTGTTTCTCTGACAAGTTTATTCATATCCTAACAGCTTGCCTGGCAGCAGGGTTCATGTTCTCTACTTGGGCTTTCTGGTCACGGTGGTTGCTGAGAGTAATAGAGAGGGGGAATAAGTGAGTGTGGAAATGCAAAGCTGTCTCTTGTTACATTTTATCGATCTCATTCTGGTGTCATTCAATTAAGACAGAAATGTGATGGATAGTCTCTGCACAGATTCCTGGGTTGCTCGCCATCCATTGCAGATAAAGCTTTTGTGTTTTATTTTGTGGGGGAGGGGTGGTGAAAGGGCATGGACAAGTGGGAGAAATCAAAGATGTGATGTGATCTGAATTACAAATCAATGTCTCTCCAAGGATGCTCCAAAATGTCAAAAATACCATGTTTATATTTTCACTTATTTTCTCATACCCAGAGTATTTCTGTCGATGTATGGGATGGGTTGCTAATGTTTGAGATGGGGTTAACTATTACTTCTTATTTTCAAAGACTTAGGAGCTATCACCAGCCTCCTGTCAGCCCAAAATAATTAAAAATGAGCCACATGGAAAAAGACTGGAGTCAAACTTGTGCCATTTTTGAAGTTAGAGAAAATGAAAAATTATCTTCTCATTTGTTATGGGTCTGTAATTCTAGGTTGACCTTTTTGCAAATAGATTTTAAAACTAGTGAAATGAAAATAAAGGTGTTTTTATTTTAAAAAATCATGCATAAATCTTATTGCCTATGCTACAAAGAAGTTTGCTATCATGAGTAAAATATCAGAATTCAGGACTGTACAAATTGTGTTCCTGACTCTTGGTGACATGTTTTTCCTTAGCTATGTCATTCCCTTTATCAGTGTTAGAATGACATTGAAAATAATTCATGAATGTGAGACATTACAAAACTAACAACTCACATAAGCAAAGTGTTTTATTTTTTTAAGATTTTTTTTTTTAGTTTTTAAAGAATAATAATATTCTTTTAAGCATACAATTAGTGCAGACATCAGAAAAGCAGGTTAAGCTAAGTAAACTCCTTTGGTCCCTTCTAAAGCAATATCAGATTCAAAATGAGCATTTAGGATTTATTTTCTCTTATGGTTTTGGTGAGAAAAATGAAGATACATCACTCTGTAAGTTTAAGGTATTCAGCATGATGATTTAATTTACATATATTGTGAAGTGATTACCACAATAGGTTCAGCTAGGATTTTCTAATTAGGATTTTCTAATCAAGGTTTTGACTTCTGATAATTAATGCAAACTGGAAGGAAATATGGAATAAAAATATAAGCAGGAGCTTTAATATTGGACCAATATGTTAATACCCAGTCTCCCCTATGTACCTGATGTATGACCTTGGATAGATACATAGATCCACTAGTTTAAACTTTAATTTGTTTACCTGAAAAATTACACAGAATTACAAGATTAAGACTATGAAATGCCACTCCATGCTTGCACCATATACTTCGTCCATGGGAGATAGTGAGTGAGACATTCAATTTTGTCCTGACTTCCCTTTTACTGTTTTGTCACTGAGTAATTTGGTCCTGTAATAAGTTTGCTCAGTCATTTGGGAAAGGAATGTAAGCAAAGAAAAATAATACTCTTGGGTCTTACCCCTGAGAGTCAAAAATTTTCCAGGTCTCTGTTGACAGAAGCTCATTTGCCAATCTGTGTGCAGTTTATTAATGAAATTTCCAATTGTTCACTACAAGTTCATCCTAAAAATTCACTTGTGTTAGGAACTCTATTAGGTCTCAATTTAAGTTGAATTTGGCAATGACTTTTTAACTATCATGCTTTAACTGTAGGGTTAAAAAGCAGAAATAGGCTAATATGGTTATTTACTAATTTTACAAAGGCTAAAGGCACAAATTATTTTGTTGGGAATTGAAATAAGGGTCCACATGTAACTCACTCAGTAAGGTCACACACAGAATCCTGTGTTGCTAGTACATGCATAGCCTTAAAGGCATGGTTGAAAGTTAGATGATTGTGTGATGGGATTTGGCTCTCTTCATTTTTTTCCCCTGATAAGGTCATGCATTTTTAAATAGAGTGTTTAAGGAAAGCCATCTTCATAAATCAAAGCTTACCTCAATACATCAAGGTAAAATTGGCAACTATTTGAAGTAAATACATTGAAAAGGATAGGTAATAAGTAAATGATTTTATCTCCATGATCACAGCATAATATGTACTTTGAGTATTTTTGGTGAAAGAGGCTTTATCCTAAATTTTGCACATAATTTTGTTTCAATTATCCCCTTTGTGTGTGTTAACGCTGTTTAATAGATTCTCTATGAAAACTACTAACACATCAGTTGAAGATACAATGAGTTAACAGACTCCTGGTCTCATACCATCATTCTGCACTCAGTCCGCATTGCAGGGGAAAATAAGTATTTGTGTGTTTGTATGGGGGACTCACAGAATCATGAATGGGCAGTATTCCTTGATATTCTGTGGTCATGCTCATTTCTCCCCTAATAAGGTGGGAATCTCCATGATGCATTTGGCCATCCTCAGTTACCCTGTGAATTGCTTCAGGTCTAGTCTGGTGTGGGTGCTTTCCACAACTTTGGGCTCCACGAAATGCCACTGAAAAACAACATTTTGAGTTGTACCGCATTCCACAGCTACTTATATAAACTATTTCAGCATAGACTTTAAAACAATTGCAAATAGTTATAATTTATAGAAACAGAAATGTAGCATGGGATTTTACCTTGCACATTACCACAACCCATATTCAATTACAGGAGAAAACACAGCCTAGTACTTGTGGCAGTCTTGCCTCCTCATAAATGCGTTTTTTTTTTTTAAGATTTATTTATGCATACAAGCTGGGGTACAGGCCAGAGGTGTGGGGCGGTGAGATGGTTCACCAGAGACAGAGTGGGGAGCAGAACAGGCAGACTGACCGAAGTACACTGCTGAGGGGAGCAGCCCGGCCGGGCATCTGATTCAAGTCACAGCTGCCGACAGCTCCACAGTGCTGTGCTTAACCCACTGCGCCACCAGAGAGGCCCCGTCTTAAATGCTTAAAGAACAGTTTTCACTGCAATTTATAGGATAGTTCAGTACCAGTTGCCAGTGACCTTTTGTTTCTCTTAAAAAAAATCCTTTGCTTCTTTCAGCTCATATCACAGTCCTTGTCGTTGTTTTTGTTGTTTACTTTCTCCTATAGGCACTCTTTTCAATTAGATGTAAGCATTGTGAAGTAAAGAACAACTGTAGATGATCAAAGAATGTTTGTTGAAGTAATCATGCTGACTAAATACTGAGGGTGTCCTCAGCAAACAAAATGCTGCTGCATTGTTTCCATTCTTTTATGTTCATCAAAGGAATTTAATGATGATGCCATCCTAGACCCTGGCAGTTCCTTCTGGAATCATTCCAGATTCCAGAATAAGAATCTACTTTCCAAGTACATAGTTTTAAACATCTTTGTGCATTATTGAGCTCCCTTGATGTTCCAGATTCTGAGAGTGCAGGATATGAATCACTTAAGATTAGTAAACTGTATACAAATTCAGGTTAATATGTATAACCATTTCATACCTATCTTCAAGACTGTGAGTTGTTAATTGGTATTGTCTCTCTCAATCTCTTTGTTTCTGTCTTCTTCCTTGTTCTCAAGGAAACACTGTGCTTTCTGCATCTTCCTGGCTTTTTGGCCATAGCAACTTGGTTTAGAGTGCTTCTTCAGCAACCCATCACCATGTATTTCAAATAATTGCTTTTCTTCCAACGTAAAAGTCTTTCTTAATATTTATGTTAAGGTTCCAGCCTAAGACAACTATAAATTGGAATTCTCCTAAATCCACTCTTTCTATTAGCTCATATTAATTTTCAGTCCCACTCCCATTTTTCACACTTGCCTCATCTACTCTAATTATGTTAGAAAGTCTTTGGAATCATAAACTTAGTGATTTGGACCTGGCATGAACCTGACTTCCACAGAAGTTGCAATTGCTTCACTGAAGAAAAGGTTTAAGAAGTAGGTTGGCCTTTTGGAAAAATCCAGATGTCTTATTAAAGAACCAACCCTATCATCTACTCTTGGAATTTGCAGGGCAGAGTTCCCCGTCTTACTCATTTTTCTGTCCGCAGTGCTGGCACACAGGAGGAGGTCAGTGTTGCTTGTTGAAATAGCTCTGAATCTTCGTGTCATATTTGAAGACATTTTTAACACACAATAAGTTAAATTTCATCTTTCCAAACACAGATGTGCTAATTATGCATTCTTCTGCCTATGAAGAGGAACTTGAAGTTTTTATAACTGTGTCTCGCTAATTCTCTCTTCATCAAGATTCTGTTGCTCCAAAAGAAAGAAACAGGGGCCTGTTTTTCTATTAATAGCATTTTCAGGTTATTAATATTAGCTTTAAATTCTCATAATGTGTATATTGTATGACACATGCAAGTCCCCTTACTGAGGAGGATTCTTTTGTAAAATTCTTAGTGGTCTGCTACACATAAGAATTTGATAAGGCATTTGGTTATAGAAGTTTAAGAAATGCTAAGAATATAAGATTTGTCCCTGAATCACACATGTAAAATAGGGATTCTTCATGTTGACAAGCCTTCTTGCTATATTCTCACCAAGTTCTTTTACTGTCTTGCTCACCATAATCCAATTTATCCCTGTGGGTTTTTGGTTTGTTTTCAGTCACTAATGAGTATAATATCAGCTCCTTGGCTGTCCACTTGAATTAGTCAGTTTAGTATTGAACCAAATTTGTCTCTGACCACTGGGCACAGCAAACATTCTAAAAGATGGACTTACAACAGATTGAATCAAAAGTGTGGAAAAGGGAGGTGGAATTATCTCGACAAGTTGATCAATGGGAATAGATGTAAAACAGAAATTGGGCTATTCTGCTTCAATCTGTGACTTGAGAAAAATAATTTTGGTGTTCCTATGCATAACTGGAGAAGTCTTAAAATAGACATGTATGTCTTCCTCATTTCCTGTCATGTTAGGTGTTGCATGTTTCTTTCCAATAAAACAGATACAAGAAGATGAAAACTCACTGTTTATTTTGGTGGAAGCTTCCAAAGGATCTGCACCTCAGTTGTGTATGTGTTCCGAGGGGTCTGTTGTGTTTGGTCAGAAAACTTATTTGATCCTTTGACCCAAAAGTGATAAGTTCTTTGAAGCTTAACTCTTACAAGTGATAAGTTTCTTCAGTTGGAACAAAGTTCACTATCATGGATAAATAGGTACACATATAAGTTTGTTGGTCAAAGATTTTTTTCTCAGTGTACTAGACACATTAGCAAATTATTTGAGTTTGTATGACCCTAACAGATTATACATCAGTAGGGAAATTTGGAAAAGTGGACAGTGGTATGGTCAAAGATAGAAATGAACTTTTGGGAGTGACTTAATGTAGTTTATAGGCATACTGGCTAATAATGAACCATATCTAAAACTTATATATGTTGTAATGTGACCTTATTTCAAAAAAAAGAGAAAAAGACAGAGTGCTCAGTAACCCTAATGACTACAAAATGATAATTGTCACCTGATGTTCAAATGGGGAAGGATTCTCAACCTGGTTGGTGATAGGCATCCTTCAAAAAGACTCTGTGTTATCTCCTTGCTTTTTAGTATTCATGCAGATCATCACTGTTTATAGATAAAATCAAAGGAATGTTGATGTTTTTCAACATAGATAAAAATAACTAAAAACAGCAAAATTCCAAAGACCAAACTAATCACCGCAAACCAAAGCATTGCACTGGTAGGCACAAGAGTATATTCTTGTTCTTCGTATTTGTCTGTTTTGATTTTAGCAAGTAGTAGTTTGCCTGGTAAAGTTTCAAATGCAAAATGAAGTTGAATTAAATTATCTGTATCCTCCAGAGTTAGCAGTTGATGATTTTACAAGTCTATGCCACAAGTCTCCAAACAGCTACAATATTATGTAACCTTTATGAATTTTGGAAAGTGACCTTGCTGATTTTTTTTTTAAACAGCAAAAACAAATCAAAGTTGTCTCACGCAAATGCAATTCTCAGCACAGAGTGATATAACTACATAAAAGACATCATTTGTTGCCTAAAGCAGCTTGCAATCCTACTAGGTAGAAAGCATCTAGATATAATAGGAAAACGAAGAATTCCAAGTGGGTTCTAAATGCTAAAGAGATGGACACAAATGATAACCTCTTTAGAACTTCAGAAGAGATTTGGGCTTTTTTCATCTGCGGCCTGCAGCAATCACAGGAGGCTTTTGGATGAAATCTGTTTGAAAATGAAAGTTAGAAGGAAGTTAGAAACAGATGTAGAAAATAAAGCCTCTCCAGATTGTCCCTGGTCATTTTCGGGGTGATCTAGAGTAAAAAGTTGAGTAGGCATTGGATGTTTCTTTTCTGGCTGAACTTAATCACTGGTTTGATGGTTCAACTCAAGCTGTGTGTCCTAATGAATCATTACATAGGTTTAGTATAATATGAAATAGTTGGGCACTTTTGTGTTTGTATATTGGGCAGGTGAGTAATGGATATATGGAAGGAGACTTTTTTTTGTTCACCTCTTGCATCCATCCATGGGAGGTTTCTGTCTTCCAAAGCCTTTTCGTTCTCTTCTGATGTAGTTGAAACATTAGTGGCACAAAATGGGAGAGAAACATGTATAGATAGACACCCTAAGAAGTAGTATGTTTATAACCAATTTCTTAATTTTCCACACATCCACTCCTATAATCCTACTTTTTTGTATGACTGTCTCAGTTAAATGGCACCAATATCCTCTAGTATCACAAGTGTAAAAGCTAGATGTGACCTTGGATTTCTTTCATTTTCTGGCACCCACATTCTATTCATTAGCTGATCCTGCCAAATGGACTTTACATCTATTCCAATACAACTGCTCTACCCTTGCCCACCGGACTGCCACTCTTCCTTGAGCCACTTGTAGGTTCTGATCAAGGCTGCTGCAATAGCCTTCTTACAAGTATTTCTATTTCCATTTTTCTACCATTAGAGCTAATCTTCTATATACCAGTGAAGGTGACTTTTCACAATGGTCAAAGTCCCACAAGCTACCGAGAGCTTTGCCTATATTCTAATTACATCTCCTACAAGACTCCTACTGAGTGTCCTGCCTTAGTGAAGCTCCTCTAACCTACCATTATCCTCCTAATCTAAGGCTCTCTGTGCTTGTTCCATCTGCCTGGAGCACTCTCCATTCAGCTGTTGTGACTTTCTCCTTACTATATGCAGGCAATACTAAAACATCACTTCCTCTGAAAACCCTCCTATTACCTCCCAATCACTATTTCCAGTCATTACTGTTTCCCAATACTCACTGATTTAATGCCATAGTGCTGTCCCTGCCTGGACTCATATTTTTGTATGTTTGCTTATCTCTATAATGAAAGTCTCGTAAGAGCAAAGATTGTCTTTCTTGTTCATCTCTAGCTTCTAAAACAATGCAGGATATGTAAATACTGTATAAGTATTTATTGAATTAATTTATTAAAGAAAGTTAAATATGGTTTGTGAGGCTTCATCTTAAAATGGGAGAAAATATTCCATAGCCAAGAGGTCGTTAATTTAAGTTGTAGCCTTCTAGCCCGGGGAATCACTAAACACGTGAGTTTTCCTTTGTTAAAAAACAAAAAACAAAAAAAACCAAAACGAGGTTAACACTACCTGTCATTGGTAGAGAAGGTGAGAGTTAATGACCTTTATAAGCACACTTGTTGGCTTGTGGTGATGATATAATAATGATGATATAATAGTAGTAACAATAAGGCTGCTACTGCTAATAATAATAATAATAATCATAACAACAACAATAATAAACATAAGAGTAATGAGAAATTTCCCTGATTCTAGATCAAGTTACTTCATCAAAGGTGTGTCAAATGAAAATATCTACCCTTCAATTCATTATCAGGAACATCTATTGGAATCTTGAATATACACTCTTGGGAAATGAAGTAAGAACCATAGCTTAAATAGTTTAAACTCATGTGGGACAAAACAATGGAAAATACACAAGAGAGAACAATCTTATATTGGAAAAGAAATCGATCCAATGACCTAATGTATCTTTTTATTATTTCTAGGGAGAGTGTGTATGTTTAATTCATGAAATTCTTTACGGCGCTAATGCTGGAATACACTTAGTTGAAAATTGCACTCCCATCAATGAAATTGGATTAAAAAACACACACCAAGGATTTCAGCATTGAAAAGTCTTTCTTTATAATATATTAAATTTCATTGACTAGATTAATCTCCACTTGCACTTTGTGTGGATTATAGAAAGGTGCCCTTTCCTCTGTGCAGATGAGACATACACCCTTGCAGTTATAGTCATGTGATATTTAATTGTAGATCATGATTTTATTAAATTCAAATCTAAAAAATGGCATTTAAATGGTATGGTTCTCAATATATTTAGACTAATAAATATTTAGATAGATTTGTTGTGGGAAGAAAATTATGGTAGGAAAGGGAGAAGGAACTGGGTCAGAGTCATTTCTGCTTCTTGAGAATTTCTTTAGTGTTCAGTTTAATTCTAGTGATCTTTTCTGAGTACTGACTGCTCTGGTGGATATTTCAGTTGTAAAAAAACTTAACATGGGTAGTCACATATTGACTTAACAAAGAAGACAGGGCAAAGGAAGGAAGGTCTACATACTAACAGGTGGATAAGAAACATTTTCATGGCTGAAGTGTCTTTCATTGGGAGCCATTTACTGCCAGGATGCTCTGCCATCTTAATCTTATATGCTGGTTGTCTGCATTAAAACTGGTCCTTTGACTGAATAAAGAGAACACATTTTTAGCTGTAGATAAACGACATGAGCAAAGGACCGGGTAGAAGAGGTGGACCTCTTCAGGAACAGCAGCCCTTCCGCTTTGGAAGGACGGCTGGGAACATACATGGGCAAAAAGATATAAGTTGCTGATAAATCCTCTCTACAAATTAGCCTGGTAGGTAGTATTGCTATAATTTTTTGTTAACGAATGAAAACTCAGGTGTTCAGGAATTCCCCCCAGAATCAAAAGGTAAACAATTATTCACACAGATTTAAATCCATGTCCTGGATTCAAAAAGTCATATGCTGATTAGATTCTAGAGGAGTTGTATTATTTTTCTGTTTTTCTTTCTTTTCTAAGGTGGTATATTTCCTTTGAGGGATTTTGAACTTGATCAGGTCAATAATTTAAAGAATGGCTTGTTCTGTGCACATAGAACATGTCATTTGAGTTAGGGAGAGTAAGGATGGTGTTTAAGAGGATGTTCTTATGTAGCAGCTTAGAGAAGCAATGAGGACTAATACATGGTGAAAGTGAAGATAATGAAGATTTGGCATGATGTAGAAACTAATTATTAAAAAATATGGAGACTGGAGTGGGGGCCCCTCCCTGGTGGTGCACCAGGTTAGTGCAGCGCTGTGGAGCTATTAGCGGCTGCGGCTGTGCCTGCTGCGCGAGTTCGTTGCCTGGCCGGAGAGAGTCCCACATGGTGTGAAAGACCCCTTCTGCCTTATCCCGCTGCCCCTCTGCAGTGTATTTTAGTCCATCTGCCTGTTTTTCTCCCCGCTCTGTCTCTGGTGAGCCCTCTCACCGCCCCACACCTCTGGCCTGTACCCCAGCTTGTATGCAAAAAATAAATCTTAAAAAAAAATGGAGAAGAATAGTTAGGCAGAATTCTGACATTTTATAACAGATCAAATAAAAAATGGTGTGACCAACAGGATAAAAGAACTCTAAGAACTCTGAGTAATAAAATATTTTTTTTTAAGAACAAGAGCAGGGTGGTCTCTAATGGAAACAAGCATAATTCAGATTTGTGGATTCTTAGTTCCTTTACAATTCATTAAGATACTGTCAATTCTTATTTATTCATTAAGCTCCAAGATATTTTATGTAGTTATATATTTATGCACATATTTGTTTTATCTTAATTCACACAATTTAATCATATTTGATTTTCAAATGTAAATTAACTCTTGCATTTAATCAAGATCAAGACGTAATACTGAATTTTAGCTCTTTAATTCTGATATTTGAATACATTTTTCTTTCAGACATTTTACATACAGATTTTCCTTTTAACTCTGTCCTTGCAATACTGATCTAGTTTTTAGCTATTTGTTTCATAATTATCTTATAACTACAGAAATGTTGAGCTCTACAAAGAGTTCTATATATCCTTGACCCTACTTCCTCTTATGTAATGATGAGCCAATTATCAAAAGCAAGAAATTAGCATCGATACTGCTAATTGATTTTAATGCTTCAGTATCTCAATTCTTGCTATAAAAATAATAGGGAAAGAGAAATATATAGTCTACTATTTATATACTCTGAATGCTATTTTAAGCTTTTAGCCAATGAGAGCTAAGGTGATAGACTATTCAATCCTGCAAGTGATTATAAACACAACCTACTACAAATGATCTGAGCACTTTATCATGTTCTGCTTTTATGCTATTTATTTAGGGTTTTGCAAAAAAAAATTGACCCATTTTAGTTTACATAAATGCTTAAAAATACTGGAATTTGAAAGAATAAGTTGAAAAAAGAAAACTAAGAAGGGGATCACTGGATGTAAAACGTCAAGTCAGAAGTTACTGAGAACACTGCCAAGGAGATGGTTAAGACATCAGGCCATTAAGGACTGATGGAAGTTCTTTGACATTATTATTATTTTTTAAAAAATATTTATTTGTTTATGCATACAAGCTGGGGTGCAGGCCAGAGGCGTGGGGCAGAGAGAGGGTTCACCAGAGACAGAGCGGGGAGCAGAACAGGCAGATAGACAGAAACACACTGCTGAGGGGGCCAGCGGGTGAGGCAGGAGAGGTCTGTCATGTGGGAATCTCCCCGGCAGGGAGTCGAACTCGTGTTCCCATTGCTCCACAAGAGAGGCCCAATTCTTTGGCATTATTAAGAGCATTGTTCATATCCCTGCAGCATAGGAAGTGTGATCCAAGAACCTACAAGGAAAAAGAAATAAGACTTACATTTGGTGGAGACTCTTAAATCCCTCTTAAAGAAAATTTCTAGGTTGCTGGGTTTTTGACTTCAAGGCAACTAAGCCTGACTTTCAGCCTTCTCACCACTCATCCTTGTTAAATATCCTCACCTCCCAGCTTTTCAAACCAAAATCCCAGAAGTCATCCTTTAATTTTGTTTCATTAACAAAGTACTATTACTTTTATTTTGTAAATACATTTTTAAACCATCCCACTCCATTTATCTCAACTCAAATCACCCCAGAACGTAACTCTTCTCTCACACAAAACTATTACAGTAGTACCTCACTTTTCTCTTGGACTTACTCTATCTTTCTTAACCTCTTCCCTATCAATAATATGTATGTATTTATTTTGTTTTTTAAATTATTCTTTATTGAGGTAACATTTGTTTACATCACTGAATATAACTCACAGCTATAGATACACAGCTCTTAAGGTGTATTACTTCACCAAACCCACCACCAAGGCATAATAGTCTTCTACCATCATCCAGTGGACTCCCACTGCCCCCCCCACCCCCCGCATTTGCTCTCTACTGCCACCCTACCCCTCTTGGAGCCTCAATTTTACCATCAAATATTACTATTTGGTTTTTTCTGACACTTTATTTTGTTTCTCTATAGTCCACATGAGTAAAATCATCCAGTATTTGTCTTTTTCTGGCTTATTTTGCTTAGTCTAATTCCTTCCATTTCCAGCCATGGTGTTACAAATGGCGAGAATTCATCTTTATTTGTAAACTGTAAACCTCATCATGTCATTTCCTATAAAACTTTCCATTCTACACAGATTGAAACCTTTCTCTAAAAAAAAAAAAAAAAGACTCAGAACATATCCTGATAATATATTATTCAGTGTTAAAAAAGTAGTAAGCTATCAAATTTTGAAAAACATGAAAGAAACTTAAATGCATATTACTACATGAAAGAAGCCAATCTGAAAAAGATCCACACTATCATTCCAACTATATGATTTATTTTGAAGCTTTAACTGTGGAGAGAGTAAAAAGAGCAGTGGTTGCCAGATGTTAGGGAGGAGAGAGG
The DNA here is from genome assembly GCA_004024925.1 of Scalopus aquaticus. Classification (NCBI taxonomy): domain Eukaryota; kingdom Metazoa; phylum Chordata; class Mammalia; order Eulipotyphla; family Talpidae; genus Scalopus; species Scalopus aquaticus. The sequence goes on along the minus strand of PVIJ01004979.1, from coordinate 22,222 downwards.
AATAGGTAGAGAACAAAGATTTTTATGGCAGTAAAACTATTTTGTATGTTACTATAATGACAGATACATGTCAGTACCCATTTGTCCAAACTATAGAATACACACAACAAGTGTAAGCCCTAACGGACTTTGGGTAAAAATGATGTGTCAGTGCGGATCCATCAGTTGTAACAAATGGACTATCCTGGTGAGTGACACTGATAATGAGGAAGGTTTTGCATGTGGGAGGGCAGAGAGTATATGGGAAATCTCTGTATCTGCCTATTTTGCTGTGGACCTCAAACTTCTAAACTATGTAAATGTGTATATCTACATAGAGGAACATATCTCTATATGTCTGTATATATATACAGAGTGAGTGTATATATCTCATACCTTTTTTATATATATTTATATATATATGTATTTTTAATGGCCTTGAGGCCTTTAACTTATTGTTGCATTCATTGACTATTGTCACTCTTTTTTTAAAAAAAGGTTTATTTATTTATGCATACAAGAGTTGGGATGCAGGCCAGAGGTGTGTGTGGGGAGTGAAAGGATTCACCAGAGACAGGGTGGGAACAGAACAGGCGGATCTTTTGAAGTACACTGCTGAGGGGAGCAGTGGGTAAGACACAGAGGTCTGCTCTGCTAGTGGGAAGCTCCCTGGCTGGGATGAACTCCTGCTGCAGTGGCTGCTGATAGCTTCATAGGGCTGAGACTTAACCCCTTGCGCCACCAGGGAGGCCCCTGTCTCTTTTTTCTAAACTCATCTGTCCTTTGCTGAGATGGGATCTTCTGTGATAAAATGTCTGTTGCTCAGGCAGCCAGAAAGTGGAACCTCAGGACTATATTCCTCCCCCAGCATCCTCCTAAGGGCAGGTTCTATAGCACAGGATCAGAGCTGTAGTCAGAAACAGTAAGGGCATCGGGAAGTTTTCATTTTACTGCTGTAGTCTTAAGTGAGCTTCCCACCGTCCAGGGCAGGGAGCTATCTGTTAGGGCATTTTCGTCTCTTAGGACATGTGAGGTCTTAGATGCAAAGCTGCATCCAAGTACTGAATATTGTCCATCAGCAGTACTCATGCATTCTTTGCACCAGCAGACTGGAAATTCAAGCAGAGCTTAAGATTACAGAAAGCTCTTTTGATCTGACACTAAAGCAGTTAGCCCATCTATGTGTGTCACTGATATTGTCCAGGAAGGAGTCAAAGGCAATTCCACTCTGTTTCCCAACTTCAGCCCACAAAGTGGTTCTCCAGAAACCCCTTTCACTAAAATTGAGCAGAAGAACGTGTACAGTCTCTCTAAAGGAGTCTTCCTCAAAAAACTTTCTCTTATCTCTTCATTCTAAACCTTTCAAAGTTTCAGTGTTAGTCATCTACTTTGAAGTTGCTGCAAGGAGGTCTGTCTCAAAACTCAGTTTGTGGTCTAATGTCTCATCTATATTATCCTAGTAAAGAACTTTTAATGTAATGCATTGATGTGCACATAAAATAGATAACATTTTATATAAAGTGATACTTTTAACTGGTTTTAAATTAATTTATCAAATTGAACATTTAGAAGCCATTTCAGTATGTGAAGATTAATGTAGATGACCTATATCAATGGAAATCTAAGTACTGAATGCATTTATATAAGTGCATTCTCCAAGTTAGCAAAAAATTCTACATGTGAAGTGTATTGAGCATTCCTTGTAGCCTAATTTGCATCTTATGCATGATTAAGCATAAATCTAGGAAGGGTTACATTTGTATATTATTTTGAAGAGGTATAAGATATTTGTTTGGGGAGAAAAACACTAAAGGGGAACCCCAATTAAAAATGTCAACTGCAATATATCCTCGGTAAATTTAAAACATGTTGCTATTAATCAAGTGTTTTAATATCTAATTTACATGCTGTAATGATTTTTCTTTAAAGAGCTAAAAAGGTACAATGAAACTTGTGATTAAGTATCTCAGTCAGCAGAAAATCCTTATAGGTTAGCTTAATAGATGTATTTCATTAATTTCAAAGTTGTGATCTTGGCCACAGCTCATCAGTGTTTCCAATTGCTTATCTATCCAATCTTTACAGTTTTGCTCCTTTGGGCAAAATGAACATATTTTATCTTCCCCAAATAGAGCTAATCAGTTAGCTTTAAAGAATTCTTAAAAACTTAAATATTTTAATCAAACCTTACTGGTTATCATACAGTGCAAAATAGTATCACATTCAGTTGTAACAAAAAAGAAGCACCTATATACCTGCGCTATTCAATCCATGCAGTTGCTAATGTGTCATGCTGTAGTCCCCCCTTATTTTCTGTTTTGCTTTCTGAAGTTTCTGTTACCCGCAATCATGAGCAGTCTGAAAATATTACATGCAGTAAGAGAGTTTGAGAAGGAGAGAACAGGGAGAGAGTGAACACATTCACATAGCTTTCATTTCAGTACATTGATGTGTTTTATTGTTAATATCATATGTCTAATTTATAAATTAAATTTTATCCTAGGTATATACATATGGAAAGCAACATAGACTCTGTAGGGTTGGCGCTCTTCAGCATTTCAGGTGTCCACTGGGGATCTTGGAAAGTATCCCCTGAGGACAGGGAAGGACAATTTTACCTGATTGAATCCTTTTAATGTTCAGTGTGATGGCCTTAAACTTTTCAGTTGAGTATTTGAAAAAACAGTGATTAAATAAAGTAAAATCACTGGTGAATTATCTTGGCAACTAAGTGGGCAAATTCAAAGAATACAGCTGGTCTTCATAGAGAACGTTGCATGTATTCGCTTTCAGAATCACCTATTTCAACTAATATCCAAAGTAATCTAAACTGTCATTGACGTTTAGGAAGGTGCTTATTACAATATTCAATATTAGGAAGCTACTTATTTCAATAACTCATGAGAACTAAAACCATAAGCTGGTATCCCAAGTATGCAGTTTTCAGTTAAAAATATTTTGAGGTCTGAATTTTTCATCAAATAGTGACATGAGGATCAGTATATTGCTAAGAACTACTGCTTAATATATTGGATTATATTTGAAAATTTCAAAATCCAGGGAATTTAACATTTTTCACATATAAAAAAATCCATATGTCACTGTCTCTTTCCTGAGACATTCTGATTTAGGAGTGTTTGCCGCTCTGGGCACAAGATCCCAAGTCTTCCCTATGTCTCTAAGCCCATGTGTGGTGAATTTCCTGCTTGCCCATCTCACCCAAATGATCTCAGGTCATGCCTCCCTAGCTCTCTGGCTGTTCTCGATTAGTGCCAGTCTCATTCATTGCTTTTAACATGCTGAGAGTCTCTCTGTTAGCAGGCAGAATTAGGAGCATCCTGGGACCCCCAAACCTGCCTGCTCTAAATGGGTCCTGCCAGCTGCTGCATAAATACGAAACAGACTCTTAGTGCATAAGACCTTCAATCGGGGAAAAAAAAAAAACACAACTTTTTACAATTAGTATGCAATAAAGAAAACTAGAGTTAAACTCGTCCCTATGAAACAACCAAAGTTACCCATACCCTTGTGGGTAAATGCCCACTCAAACAGCAAGACCCAAAGGAAGGCCATTGAGGTCCCAAAGCTTGTCACAAGTCTAAAGCACCTTCTGGTGGGGACCCATAGAAAGGGGCAGGAGGGTCAGGCAGGTCTGGAAAGAAAAGCACAAAATCAAGATAGAAGTCAAGATAAAGGCTGTCATTGTTAGCTCCACATGGGGCTCTCACCCCTGTCTCTTCTAGGCATCTCCTTCCATGTCCCCCAGGTCCCTGGTACCAGTCCAAGGCTGAGAAGCATGCATAGCTATTTTTTCACATATCTGTCTGCTCCATGTGTCTCCTCCAAATCTTCTCTTGGTCTTCCTTCCTTTCCTCCTTTCAGACTTTTGCCAGTATTATCTTTTTTTAGCTTCTCCTCCCTGCTCAGCTCCACCTTTCCTTGGGTGGGGCAGGGAACCTGGAACCTCCCCTTTCTATGGATATCAAACAGTTACATTTCTGACTTGGATCTCTGACACAAGCTATTCCTACTCATGGAGAGACTGTATGCTGTTCTTCCTATGGGTGGTTATTTTCATTTTTCAAATCTCGTTTCACATATCATCTTCTGGGAAATTTGTTCTTGGCCTATCCTGACTGTACTCCCTATGTAGGAACTCTTCAGTCTTACTCTGATTATCCATAGCATGTAATCCTCTAATCACTTTTTCAGATTTTGTATGATTTTATATGTTTAGCATCTGGAATATGTGTAGCATATTTGTTGAATAAATTTTGTCTTTAAAACCTGACAAAGCTCAAAGGGAAAAAAAGGAATGTTGAAAAAAGGACTACTTAATAGAAAATATTGTCAATCTTTACTTCATGTTATGAGTTATTTCAGAAATTTCATTTTGAAAGTAGATCTCTATTAAATGATTCATATCTTCAAGGAACAGTTTCCAGTTTATTGAAGTTTCAATGTTTTATCTCTCAAACTGTAAATAATTTTCCATCTAAGTCTATGGAAAATTTAGAGCTCTTTAGAAATACTGGCATGTTACAACTTTTAATCAACTGTTTTTAAAAGTAAGAGATAGGCTAAGAGGTCTATGTTATTCCCATATTGAAAATATTTCACAATTAGTTATTCAAAACTGAATTACACTAGCTTTTGTTAGTACCTCAAATATCTCAATTATGTGTTTTAAATTAATAAGTAGGAATTGAGAAGTGTGAGCCAATGGTCTGGATTTTCAGCAAAAGATTTGAACTTGAAGCTTTGTTTTGAAGAATTATATTGACTAAGATCTATTTTTCCAAAACTATACTGTTATAGATTTTCTTTGATTAGAGAGCACAATAGCTGTTTAATGGGTTTCACTTACAGTACAGATCAACAATGAAAATGTATAAAGTTTTCACTGCCTACTTAACACATATTATAATTTTATTTATAGGCCCATGATTTGGGGACACATAAAATTATGCATATAGTTTTAGTTTTTAAAAAGCATACTTTAAATGATTATTTTGTAGAAATTTTTTTATTTCAAGTTACTGTTTTTACTACAATATAATGCGTTCAGCGGTAAAGTAATGACAAAGTATATTGATTATAATTCTTTAACATTCCTTCAATGTAGAAAATATGTGTTATATCATTTGATAGATGAAAACTTAACTTGAATAAGCAATTTTAATTAAAAAAAGAAAAATAAATCACATTTTAGCCTTATTTGTTCTTCAAATGTTAAAGGAAAAATACATTAAAGGAATGTAGCTAGTGATTCTGTCCTTTAGGATCTCCTGAATTCCAGATAAAGTTGGATAAAATTTGAGGGTGAATCTGTTTTTGAACCATCCAGATTTGTCACTCATGTAAAAGGAAGTATGATGGAGTGAATACAAAACCTTAAGAAATGTTAACTACTATTTCAGGATGCAGATTCAATGTCATAGTTTTTAGTATCTGCTGCATAGCTTCAGGAACGTGAAAAAACGTGACCATTAAAATCAATCTAAAAAGCCCACATGGAAATTTTTTTTAAGTGCCTGTGTTTAAACACTAAAGTTTAAGTAATACTGAAATTTCTTTTAAATTTTGACAGCCAACCACTTGAAGTGAACTTTCTGCTTACGTGATAACAGTATGAATGGCCCAAGCTAACCTTTCCCCTAAAATGGTTGTCCTAGTCCATCCGGTGTCACCTGAGTTGCTGTCAGAGGCTCAGCCTACCTGTCTCTGACCTCTGCATTCCAGATTTATTAAGCTCACTGGGGCCCAGACTGAGCATGACTGGTGCAAGTCATTTGTGAATGTGGTGCTTGCTCTGTCTGAAAAAGGTGGCCAGGTCAGAGAGAAGCAGAACAAAGTTAGATGCATTCGGGGGTGGAGGCCAGCACTGAAAACAAGCACAACTGAGGATCCTGGTCAAGCCCATAAACCATCAAGTGCTTAGATTGCAGAAAAACTATGTGTTCTTGGCAGTGAGAGTCTATCTGGAGACTTTGGCATTAGGTTCATTGGCCTGTCCTTATCCGTGCAGGAAATATAGCATGAAAGCACCCTTTCTGGTTAGAAACACTTGGGGCTCCTTAGAACATCTGCGAGAACTTTCACATCTCAGATCTTATTTTAGACAGCGTTTGAGAAAAGTTCAGTCCTAGAAACAACATCTTGTCAATATAAGGATGATTTCAATAACGAGAGTTGCGATACTTTACTGAACGGTGACAGAGAAGATTTTGGAGAAAGAAAAACATGGAAACAAAATCTGAAATTGTATTTTTCTAAGTGGAAAAAATTTTCCCAAACTCCAAATTTTCAGAATCATGTGATTTGCATAAATGGCAGTCTTTTGATAAAGCAATCCACAATGATTTAATTTAAATTATCCTCCATATATGGAAGGGGAAGAACATATTTTGTGTAAGAAGTATATTTAAAAATGACATCTGCGAGAAATGTGAATTGTGCTCTTCTTGAAGACATTCATTTATTACAAGCTCTGGGGCATGGGGAGGCTATGTAAATTGAAATGTTCAAAATTGATGCGAAAAAGGAAATATACTAGTTTATAAAATAAAGAAACAAAATATATTTAACTACTGTTAGTATTGCTGTATAGTGGTTTATCTTGAGCTTTCAAATAATTTACAAATATGAAGATAATCTTAGTTTGGATATGTGAAATTGAAATGCAGTTCTAGTGTGTGTAAATGGAATTAAAAAAAGAACATATTTCTTTTGTTTACCGACCTATACTTTGTGTAGGAAAACTTCCAAAATCAGAAATCTTTGTAATTTTGAGACAAGATAAGATTAATAAAATAAAGATATTTATTGAGAGAGGAGAGGAAGGTGGCATTTGAAATAATTTCATATGCTAATTTCAAGATAATGGTTTTGGTGTGTGCAAATTTTTCCTCAAATATCAATGACTGTATAATGTCTTTCTCATATTACAGTCAATGTAGAAAGAATCCTTCCTATTTGTAAGGTTTTCATTGTGTGAAAAGAATTATTTTAAACACAACTATGACAAAGACTACACTTTTAATTTGGGTTGTATTCTGTGTTTCAATATCACTTTAGGCATGTTTGCTTTAAATGTCCATGGACACTAATTAGAAAGAAAACAATTCACCAGGAGCTATATCACATACAGCCCTGCAAATGGTATGAGCTTTTCCCCAGGATCCATATTGTCCTTGGACTTGACTGTTGTATTATACTTTAAATGGAATTGATTGTGTGGTTGTAATGAAAGTAACAGATTGATTTCTATCCAGTGTTACAAAGAGTAAATAGAAAAATGTTCCTGTCTTGACCTGCATTCATAACGATGGGATTTGCTAGCCTTAGACCCAATTCTTAATAAGAGATAAGATGCAAATGTAATAAAACTGGCTTGAATGTTTAAGGATCTTTTCAATGCTCATCAAAGATGTTTCTTGTTGCATTTAGATGTGTTGTATTGATTGGATCACAATCACCTAGGAAATGCTACTCTCTTTAAATGCTATTCATAATTTATCATGTAATTAACATTCATATGGGCTTTTATAGACATATTAAGATTATTGAAGTAGGGGTTATAACACAGTGGTGTACTTTTTAATTGTCTTTAAAATTGAACTGGCTTTTTTAGTTATTTAAGTGAATGATGATGGTTTAACTTTAGATTTATTCAACTGCTTCTTTATGGTTAACAAATATTTTTGACTGTGGAGTAAATTTTTACATTGTAATATATTAAGGAAGGTGTGATACTAGTATGTTGTAGTATATTATAGCTGCATTTTTTTTTTCTGAAAGACAATTCCTGCTGAATATTCATTCAGAATTACCTTATCATTTATTAAGGCATGAAATGCTTGTTTCCAGTAATAAACCCAGTAATTTCCTTCAATGTTTTCCTTAATAATTCAGAAGATAATCAAACTTGAGTATTATAATTACAGTTTTACTTTGGTAGTAAGGACTTTATAAACCTCTTTCCTTATTTGCCCTTTAATAAATAAAACTCAGGCCAATAGAACAAGGAGTTTAAAATATAAAGTACAGTTGGTAGCTTCACTTTGCTATAAATGAAGGAATGCAGATAAAAAAGAAAAAAAACCAAAATCTAACAATTCATTTGTAAGCAACAGTTACTTCACACATTATGTGACTTTTTTGAGATTTGTTTTATGTTTTGGGTAAAACAGTTTAGTATAATGATGCCTAGATGAGACAAAACAAAACAAAACAAAAATTAAAAAAAAAAACCAACTAACACATTTGACTGCCGATGTTTCTCAGTTGTAGCTTCCAAGAGCTCTCCATTCTTCCCAACCCACTTGATACACTGCAGGTTGTGCAGACAATTCACAGGAAGAGCTTAGACATCGAGCTTGCACGCTTCTTGACTCCATTTTAAACCTTTTGTTCACACCAGGGTGGCATTTTTTCACACCACATGTGGCAGTTTTGACTCCTATCCAACTTGTCTTATAAAATCAAAGTCTGTGATTTTTTTACATTCACAGGGCTGCTTCCTGTACTGCTACTGCTGTTTGTCTCTTTTCTAGTGATTGGTGCAGAAGTTTATAGCAAAATGTGTTTTAGGGAAGGGGAAAAAGAAAGCAATGTGAAAAATATTCTGGCCTGAAATACAGGGGATAAATTTTGAACAAGACTAAGGTTGACTCTACAAAGATAGTACATGAAAATCAAACATATTTCCTTCTTTTTTTTTTTTTTTTGCAGTACTATGGTGAATAGTCAAGCTAATTTTATAATACATAATAATATCACTTTGGTTGCATAATTTTTTAAGGCTCTCATGTAATTAGAAAACAAAGTGTCATCTTCAGACAAATACAATTATTTTCTCATAAAATTTTATAATATTCAGTAAGTACAAATAGCCTTATCTTTAGATGTAATCTTTCACCATACCCCATTTGATGATAGTTCAACCATGAATAAAATAAAATTTATTGTTTAAAAAATTAATGCTTTGAACTGCAACATTTAAATAATTTGGGTGTTTATTTTACCAGTCCTAAAAGTTTTTTTTTTTTCCTTCCTCTATGTGTGATTAAAAATATCAAATTAGTGCACATTCTTTTCATATTTTCTAATAAAAATTACATGAGTATTTCAAATACATTCTATAGAACAATAATTATTAAGTAATAACAGTGGTAGGAAATTTTACTAAGTGCAAAGGGAGTGTGCATTAGAATATTTCTGCAGTGATTATTAGGAAGGCTATAAAGGTAACAAATAGGAAATCCTTGTAGGTGATCTGGCAATAATAAATATATTTTTCCCTTTGAATTTCTTAGCTTGTTTAAAGATTATCTTTTATTTGTACTAACAAAATCATGTAAATTAATTTTCTAAAAATATTCCTTAAACATTATTTAATTCATTTTTTTTTTTTGGTAGGGAATGTAGGGTAAGATTTCTATTTGAATCAACAACCAGTAATTGTATGATTTCTTGTATTTTCTAAAAATTTTAAACAATAACATTCCTTTATTTTTAAATTACTATTTTTAAACATACAATTCATTCACAAATAAGGGAAAAATCAGTTAGTAGAAGCATATCTTTACTGCTATAATGAGTATTTTTAAGTGTTAACAAATTTTAAGACAAAAGGATCATTGTTTATTTTATTAAATTTTCAGCTACAAAGCCAAATTAAATAGTGATGTCATTTTAGTTGCTGGTATGTGTTCACTATTAACTAATTAGTTGATATGCAGAAAAGAACCATTTTTGCTTTAGGAAAAAGATAGATTAAAAAAGTAGCTGTAGATTATAGTTTTATGCCTCCTTCTAGGGAATACCTACATAAATCCAGTGCATCTGAATTATTCATTACAGTATTTGAAATATGACATGGTTTCATTATATTGCGAAATACCTCAATTTAGAATTTAATTCTTTGCAGTTTTGGAAATAACAAACGATTGACAAGAACATAGCAGAGAAATAGCACTTTGTTGTAAGTCTGTAATACTAGATGAGCTAGCAGATAGAATATCTGCTTACTGTTCATTTTACACATGGATAGATATTTTAACTACAACTCTTATAAAGTAAGAGAAAATAATGCAAAAAAGAAAATGTAAAAACTAAATCCAAATTGTTAATGTAAATAAAACTCTGGAAAGCAAATGAAATACAATGGATTTTGTTGCCTAGAGTTTGCTTATGATACACAAATATTTATAAAGTACAATCTTTTACCAGTCTTTTGGTTAATTTAAAATCTGGCTTCATTAGAAAGAGAAAGGAAGAATTATATTTAAATTAAAAAATATATAAAGAGCAAATAAAATCCTTGTCTTTAAAAGCAAAACAGAAGATTAAAAGCAAGTAAAATACTAAAATACTAAACACATACCTATCTAACTGAAGTTTGGTATTAGTCCCTCATATAAAATTAAACAGCATCTGGAAATCTAACAAACCACTGAAATTAAGAATATGATAACCACAGAAAAAATTATCATCTAAAGAAATGTAAATTCAGTTTATGAAGGAAAATTTACCTACTTTTGCAGCTCAACTGTTTGTTGAAAACAGTATGCTTTTATTTCATATGCATGCCAAAGAAGGTAGAGATAGATTTAACTCGTCACTTTTCATTATCTAGCATAGAAAAACTCCAACTTTTATTGCATTAAGTTTCCTATTTCATCCCCTCCCTTACTAGTCCCTCCTTTTCTTCAGACTTTCTTCTGTCCAGCATGTCTTCTATTTGTGGCGAATAAAATAAGACCTCCAAAAAGACATACAAAATAACCACTACCCTGCTGAAGAGCAATAGGTTTTCTGCCTTTGGTCTGTCCTTATATGTTAATAAAATCAGCTCAGACACTCTGCCACCAAATTCAGCTTGGAAGTAATCCTCTGCTACTTAAAGCTGGATGAAAAGAGTACTCATTGTGAATTATGTTTCATCTGTCACAATAACCTTCTTTATTCTGCCATGGACCTCCCCTTTGCCTGTGGCAATTAGAGAAAATAGGTATGCCTTGAAGTATGAGATAGTGATTTCTTAAAACAAAACAAAAACTGATGACATACAGACAATGCTTGCTAAGCAATATCTTGAAGATAGGCATTATGAGACATTTGGAAGTGATTCTGATTTTTCTAAGGACTCAGTAAAAGACAACCAACATTCTAGAATGAGCAGGTGGTATAGTTGCATCGGTTATTGTTGACTGAAGTTATTGATGACAAGCAGTGAACTGTAATCATATTAAAAATGAAATGTAAACAATATATTCTCATGTTAGTATAGACTTTATAATTAAATAATATCATAAGATACGTACTATAAGTATATGGTATTAATTTAACATACCAAATCACAGTAATGAATTTATATGCCTTTAATTATATTTCAGTATTCTACAGTAATATTTTCACAAATGTTTTAAAGGGGAAAAACAAAGAAAAGCTTTTCCATTAACAGCACTTATCAAACAAATTTGTTTAACTTAAAATCAATGTGATTATTTGATTTACTTACTCTTACAAATCACTGAAATTACCTTGAGGCAGTTCAAGTTCACCTTTCTGGAATTAAATCTGTTAAATGATAGACATCCTAATCATCTTCTTAAAAAGACACCTCAACTTTTGGCATCATAGCATATAGTACAAGTTATACCACTGCAAGTTACAAATGAGTTAAGCTAGACAATCTTAAAAAGCCACAAAAGAAAAAGTATGCACAGTTATCAGAAAAGCAAACGTTTCTTCTCATACCCAAAGTGAGTCACTGCTACTGAAGTAACTCAGTCATAATAGTTGGTTCAAATAAATGCACATAAATAATTTAAACTAACCCCAAATTCACAAAGTCTGAAGAAAAAAATTCTTGAGACTGAAAGGAAACCTCTTGGCCCACCGCACAGGTTGGGCACAAAAGTGCTTGCTAAGCTATCTATTTCACACATGCAACGACAGAAGGTTCGATATTCATTCGATCGATGAGTGAAAAGGCACAATGGCAAAATCAGACAGACTTCTTTTCAAATACAGATCTCCAATGTCCCTCCACAGTCTACAGATGCACGGCTGGTGGTGTGGCTCAGACGGAGCAAGGGTTACATCAAGGCTGCTCTCTGGACTGTGCAAAGGCTCTAGACCAGTGACCTGCAGCATCATGCCCTTTGAAGAAGAGGCAAGTTCGGTTATGATGAAGAAAAATCAAGGCGTACCCCTTTTCACAATAGGGAGCAGCTCGAGGCTGCAAAGAGGTAAGCAGGGGTAAGAAGAAAACGGCATCTGCTTCCATGGTTACAGGCCAACTATGAGAACCTTGCTTTTCAAGGGAGTCTGTTCTCAGGCTCCCTCGCGGGGTATGTCATGCATTATAAGCAAAGGCAGGTTGAGCTGAAATCCACAGTTATTTCAGAGTAAAATGATACGGGAGCACATGGCTGGCACAAAAAAATAGTCACATGACTAAGACCCAGACTTAGGCTATTTCAGAATAGATTTTGTTCCTTATACTAGTTTAAATAGAGACGTAAATTTATATAAAACCAACAGCGATGATGAACATGACTTTCATTTCTTAGGCTTGTACGTGAGTAGAGGTCAAGGGTCAAGATAATACCTCCCCCTCTCTGGCAGGCCCATGCAGCTTATTGTTAAAATAGCTTTATTATGGATATCATTTAAAAATATTTCCCTTTTTTGTAGGGCTATAATCTAAGATAACATGGAATGTATGCTCTTGTGAATCTCTCTTTCTGATTAGGTTCTCTTTGATTTCCTGTTATGGATTTTCTCATGTTTATGTTCATTTCCATGGTTAGATCTCACAAGGCGATCTAGGAGGTTTGGTGAGAAACTTCTTTGGCGTGGCGTTCCTGTTCTAAGAAAAGTGCAGGTTTCCTCTGTCTTTTGAAATAGGCACTTTTTAGTGAATTCAAATCTGTGTCAAAGCCATGAGCTTCTGACAATAGTTCTTTTTTAACTCCTGCATTTATATTTTATTCATTGCTCAATAATACATTCATCAGTGTAGATTCTTTCAAATATGAAAGTTTTTTCTTCTCTGTGAGATGTTTAATTGTTAAAGTTGAATTGTGTGATATGCTCCACAACCAGCTGATGCTATTTGATTAAAAATTTGACAAACGTGAAAGGTAGTATATTCTGTGTTATTGGGGATAGGTCTACAATAATAACCACAAAAATGCAGAGATATGAATAATTAACATAGATAAAACATCCCTCTAACAATGTTTCATAACTGAATATTAGCAGAGCTCATCTTTGGTTATGTTCCAATGGCATAAAATTAACTATAAATGTTCATTGCAATTTATCCTTTAAACACTTTTTTTGTTTGCAAGTGTATTGTTAAAATTTGGAAGCAAAAAAGAAAAGAATGTCCCAAACAACTCCATTAAATTTATTTTTCATTTATTGTATATATATTACTATAAATGAGCACCTTATGATATTGTTGTATGTAGATATTCATTTCAAATACTTACTTTGAAGAAAAATCATCATCTTTGCAAATGCAATTAAGTATCAGTGACCATATACGCATCAATTTTATACCTTGAATTGAGAAATCAGAAGCGGGTTTTCTGGTGTGTCCCTCTATACTGATGCTGTGCTTGAGCCTGGGTCCCGCATACATATATGCATGTTGATTTGTTTTTTTTAGTGTACAGAGATACATTCATTTCTATGCTTGCATAGTGAGCAACACAAGCATATGGGATAAAAATGATGTATTGAAGTATCACTATTTTAGTATAATAATATTTCATAACTCTATTAGACACAATGAACATATCTTAAGACAGTCTTGTTCTAGTTTCTTTAAATAATTTACATACTGCTGAGATAATTCAACATCAGAGTTTCTTTGAAGTAACAACAGATCATACTTGCTGCCAAAGGTCAAGTACCAGTTTCTTCTTCAGTGGAAAACCTACCTGTCAGTTCTCTAAAGGAAAACAAAACAAAACAACAAAGCAAATGCACTAAGGTTTACATATTGCGTGATAACTTGTGAGTTGTGGTTAAAGGAAAATGAAGCTTTGGCATGAAATCTGTTAAAATAGATAATTGGATTCTTGGCTGTTTTTGTTTTTTTTCTTTTTTTTCCCAGCTAATATTTAGCCATTAGTCTTGCTCTTTTGTTTTTCAAAAACATACTCATTTTATGAATATTTATGAGTGGACATAAATTATACTATCTTGCCAAATGTGAATATGCAAATACTTGGAGACATCCTCATAGAATCAGATTGATAGTAATTAAAATGCTATTACTTTAACACATTAATATGCAGATAGGATATTTAATATTGAGTATTATGTATTGACTATTAATATTGAGCATTAAGTACAACTTCTTTTTAGGTCATATTTTCTGATTCGGGGAAATGTGATTGTTGAATAATCTCCATACTGCATGCAGCATAAACTCCACTGATGTTAGATTTGAGTTTTCATTAGTCCTTAGAATTAAATTATAGAATAATTTGTGTATTCTGCCTTCCCCATTGTAAAATCAGGAAAAGAAAACTAAAATTAGCTGCCCAATGGTGCATTTACCCTTATAAGTAAAATAAAAGGGCTGAAATTTTCCAATGGGTTAGCATTTGATCGTGCTTTGACTATAATAGATGCTCAATAAATAGTAAGTAAATAAACCTGTGATTGTACCAATGAAGCAATTTTCTAAAAGCAGTCCAAACTCATGTAAGATAGGCCTGAATATCCTCTACTTATTCAGAGGTCTTTCTCTTTTATCTTTTTCTATACTCAAATGTGTGCTTTGTCAGTAATCAGTGATTACTGAATGCCTACTATGTGTCCAGTGAGACCAGAAATAAGTCATCAGACTCAAATTTCCCAAATGGGATTCAGTGAAGTCCTATTATCTAGCATGTGCTACTAGGTGCTCTGAAACACCCACATAAAAAAAAAAAATCAGGAGCCAAATAAATATGAGGAGCTTATATTAAATGATATTAAATAGATTTTTTCTAAGACATTTGAAAATCTATTGTATCTAGAAGAGGGTGATATACTTGATACCATTTTCCAAAGTTATTTAATTAATTTTTCATAAAATACTTATGTACTGAAGCTGACTAAACCAGCTTGGATGAGCTGATAGTAACTATCCCTTCTTAAACTCCACTTTTAAATGATAGAAGTTTCTTAGTTTGAACTTGGCCATAGGAAGATATTTGTACCATAAAGGTGATGAAATATTACAAATCAGGGCCCCTCCCCTTTTTTTTTTACTGCTCCCCCCCTTTTTTTGAGAACCAGTATTAAACATTTACCAGTAAACTGTAACCTAATGTCCTCTCTCAATCCATATTTGTAGCTAAGTCAGGGGTATTATACCCTCTAGAAGGTTAGTAAGTTCAGAAGTTTTCTATTCAGTAACCTGCATAATATACAAAACTATTTAAATTGATTCTGGAGATTAAATATAAAATAGACCAATATGGAAAATCTAATTTTTCTTTAAAGACACTCTAATTTTTCTTTAAAGATTCAACTTTTATATCAGAATGTCATGTAGTTTATCTTTTTTCTCCAATTTACCTGGATAAAATTCTGTATGTTTTTATCAAAACACTTTTACATTCTGTATACAATTAATTAGTTCTAAGTGAATTCCTGAAAATTGGGTTCTGAAAATTCCCAGACATACTTTAATTATATCTTGAACTCAAACTCACTTCATTGTCATTGAATTTTTATAAAACTGAGATGAGGTATCTTGGTGTAATTATACTTTTGTATTGCATATCATATAAATTCAGATATATTATCAGAGGCAAAAACCCAGTTAATCTTAAATGGGTTGAGGTTATTAGGAGGAAAACAAAATTAAAAAATGTATGAATGTGTAAATTGAAATACAAATATTTGACTGACAAGCCACCTAATTTCCAACTGTTCTTTTATATCCTAAACTACATGGGTAGGCAACAGGTAAAATTTCTAAATATGGGAGGCTTCTAAGTATAGATATTTAATTAATAAATGGCTTAAAATCATGAATGGACTTTTTCTTGCTCTCATTGCTTGAAGAAATGAGTACTGCGGTGACATTTTTTAAAAAGATTTATTTATTTATGCATACAAGCTGGGGTACAGGCCAGAGGCATGGGGCGGCGAGAGAGATCACCAGAGACAGAGCGGGGAGCAAAACAGGCAGATCGATGGAAATACACTGCTGAGGGGAGCAGCGGGAGAGGCAGGAGAGGTCTGCTGTGCCATGTGGGAATCTCCCCCACCAGGCATCGAACTCGCGTCACCGCTGTGGACAGTTCCATAGCGCAGCACTTAACTGCTGTGCCACCAGGGAGGCCCTGTGGTGACATTTTTTTTTTAAGATTTATTTATTTATGCATACAAGCTGGGGTGTAGACCAGAGGCATGGGGCAGTGAGAGGGTTCAGCAGAGACAGAGTGGGGAGCAGCACAGGCAGATTGTTGGAAATACACTGCTGAGAGGAGCAGCGGGTGAGGCAGGAGAGGTCTGCCGCACCATATGGGAATCTCCCTGGCCGGGCGTCGAACTCGCACACAGTGCTTAACTACTGCGCCACCAGGGAGACCCCTGTGGTGACATTTTTTGAAGGGTCACTGGTAACTACTTTATGACCATATGTGGGATCATTTATATTATTTTTCTAATTTACATTTCCAGCCCCATACACCCAAAACACTATGCACATCAGCATATATGGCCTTCAAATTAATTAATCAATTTAAGTGTCCATTTATGGGCCAAGTATAGAGCTATTCATAGGGAAACATGATTAATCAGACCTGATTATATCTGGAGCCCACTGTCAAGTGTGAGAAGAAAGCAGCTTCAGTGTGCTATTATCATGGTAGAAAATCATCTGAATATAACTCTGTCTACATTAAATCTAATATACAATTCGTTCATGAATGCCAGGAATTCTCCAAGTTTAATTCCAGACTCTCATACACTTTTTGATTCTGCTCTCCTCACATAATAGGTTTTGATAAATTGCATAGTTCCATAGTCACAAATAAAATAATGAATAGTTTAGACAAGATGGCAAGGATATGACTCTTAATACAGTTCTAAGAGTAAGCAAAGACAGATAAAGTACAGAAACAAGCTGTATGTCTATTTATAAACACAAGGAAGCATTTCACATAAAGCCAAGAGTCTCAAAGAATACATCACCATTATCATAAGGAAAGCACCATCAATTCTAAATCCAATTTAAATTCTCATAGGCATTCAGCTTGGCAGATACTGTGTACATAAGTGTGTATATATGAAATATGTGTTTGAATACTCATTGAATAAGCTATTTCCTGTAGTTGGAAAGATCATTTGAACATGCTAATATTATGCTTTTGAGAACTCTAAAGCCAACCAAAAGTAAAAGACTTTACTCTTCCAGCAAATGGAATATATTGGACACACATACACAATTTTTACACTAGAAAATTCTCTTTTCTAGGTCATATAATCGCAAACATTTTTTTGTTCCAACTCTAAAATTTTAAAAATATATTATGAAAAATATTTATATGTGAAAATTTTTTTCAAATGGCCATTGATGTCAGGTATTTAATGGAAATATTTTTGCTTTGGATAAATTTATAGGCACTATTGTCCTTTGGTTTTAAAAAGAAAAAGTCCTTTTTTATGTTTTTTAAGAATTGCTCTCACCTTTTGATAATACACAATTTTTTTTTTTTTGGATTTCTATCTGAAAAATTTAATTTGGGCTTCCTTGGTGGCCTAGGGGTTAAGTCTCAGCACTATCACTGCAATGGCCCGAGTTCAGTCCCCAGCCAGTCAGCTAACCCACATGGCGCAGCAGACCTCTCCTGTCTTACCCTCTGCTCCCCTCAACAGTGTAGCCTCATAGATCTGCTTGTTCTACTCCCCACTCTGTCTCTGGTGAATCCTCTCTCACCACCCCCCCTCCACCCCCCAACACACACACACCTCAGGCCTACATCCCAGTTCTTCTGTGCAAAAATAAGTATCAAAAATTTTAAAAATAAATAAATAAAAAAATTAATCTCTCTGAACCTGGCATAACTATCCTGTCTTTTAAACAATTTCTTTCTCTTTGGAACCTCCTTAATTTCTAGTTTTTCCCTCCTTTTTATCCACTCACTTTATCTTTACATTTACTAAAATAAAGATTAGTAAAGTAGAAATAATTAACAAACAGAGGATAATGGGAAAATTTTAAATATATGCAGAAATTCTAACACTGAAAAACTATAGTAATCAAGTACAGACTTTGCTCTGAACCTTCAAACCCTTCTTAAGAAATGATTTGTTTGAACTTTGGAAAATACAAATTAAAAATATTTTGAAAGGGAATGTGAACTTCCTACTCCTGTTTATTCTTTTAACTGAGGCATGAGAGGAGTAATTACATTTGTAATAAGTCATGTTTGGACTCCATTATCGCCTAACAATTTTGTTCTCTGAAATAAATTCTCAAAATTATTGTTAATTTTTACTAACATAAGATCACCAAAAGCAGTTTACTTTAATTCATATGTCCAGCCTTCATATTTTGTTGGAAGTCTTATTTACTTAGCTACCATTTGTGGGCGCACACACGTTACACTTGATGTTAATATGTTGAAATAAGCAACTCTCAAGACTTTGTTTTTTACATATGGATGTCAACTATTGTGCTTGCTACATTATTTTGTGTTCCTTTTTGTAATCTTTTTTCTCAAATACATGATAGAAACCCTTAACTATGCCCAATAGACTGCTTAGTTTTGCATTAATTAAAAAGAGAATCATTCCTTTAAATATTTATGGACCTAAACTATGTTCCCTTTGAATTCATCTTCATTATCATATATCTTACATAAATTATATTATCTTTTAATAAGATAGCATTATGTAGTATAATAAATAATATCCTTTCCTACGGTAATATTTAGTTCTATTTTTACTATCAAATATGTCATATACCATGTTATAGACATACTTGTGTATATAAATATATACATGTATACATGTATATGAAGGCAAACAAATTCATGTCTAGTTCTATTTCAGGAAAGCAGCAAACTTTAAGTTTACTTCATGTTACCTGGGAACTACTTTCTGACTTAGGTGTCTGGGTTAGAGACAGAGATTTTGCATTTCTAAGGAGATGGGGGGGGGTGGCAACATTACTGCTAAAACTCTGTGGAGCATGGTTGGAATGGCAGAGAATTAGAAGACTCCTACCTCAGAAGGAGTTCTAGTTTTGACTTGACTCCGATTTTAATCTTAACCTGAAGACTTATCCTTTTGATTTCATCCCTTATCTATAAACAGGTAGAATTGGTTTTCATCTACCTCTTTACAAAATCGTTCTGTGCTTCAAATTAAATTAAGTAGGAAAGTAATTTATAAGAAAAAAGCACAAGAGGAAGTAGTACAGTCAGATATTTCCTCTTGTCCTTTGAATAATATATTTTATTACTAATAACCTAATTTTTGTTAGCCTCTGTCCATTTAGCTTAGAATGGTAGGTCCAGTTTTAGGTTTATCTTTCATTAATTATTTGTCCTCATTTACCCTTCCCTTTTTATTTATTCATTGTTATTTAATTCACTCAATAAGTATTTATTGAGTAGCTACTGTGCCCCCTACATTTTTCCAGCTTCTGAAGATAGAATTGATTTTTCCACTTACTCTACTCTTCTTCATCTCTCAAATAATTTCATTTATTAATTTTTACTTTATGCTCTGTATCTCTCACATCTTTCCTCTGCCTTTAATAGAGTGCTAAAAACATTCTAAAGGTTAACATTTTTGTCTTTGAATCAGCTTTATTCAATTCCACAAATATTTATTGCTCCCTACCTCTATGGAAGATTCTCTGACAAAGGAATACAAAATTGAAAAAGTCACAAGAGGGACAGTTCTATAATCAGCTCATTTATATCATATTTGGGTTGAGGGTGGGATTTTTAAAATTCCCCAAATGACTGATAGAAGGCAGAATGTGGCCAGTGTTGTGAGACTTTAAACAATTCTATATAAAAGGGAAAAATCACAACCGTTGCGAGGGTTTGCAAAATACTTCTTAAAGATGGCTAAATTGTGATGAAAAAGAAAAGCGATGAAGGAGACAAATATTACAGCAAGTCACACCTGCCCCTCTTCTTGCTTGTCATGTTTAATGGGTTTAGAAATGGTCTGGCATGGGTAAAAAGGTCTTAAAACTGTATGCTGTAAAGTTGAAAATCCTCACAAAATCACACTGTAATGACCTTGGATGCCAGCAACAGGAGTTCATACTTAGCTCAGGGGGCATTAAAGAATCTTCGAAAGTTAATGTTACTGTTGGCCTTCTTGGCATGCTTTCAAAGTCAATTTCAGTTCAACTCTGTGGAATTTAAACACATATCAGCCATATTAACTGAGTTCATACAGGGTAGATTGGCATTCTCCAGAAAGTCACTTGCCAGTTTTCATCAAGGCAACAGGGTATTAGGGGCACAGGATAATGGACTGTGTGAGGACACCTGGCTGCTAGGTAAGTCTTGTTCACGGTTTGCTTGTATTTTGACCTTGGAGAAGGCATTTACTTCTGTGAGTTTTTCTTAAAGATGGAAATAGTAAACTTTGCCTGTTTTCAAAGGTTGTTGTGAGAGATCAATATGGCAAATAAATATGAAAATGTAAACTTTAAAAGTATAAAGGTCTGTATAAATGTAAGGATTCCTCCTTGGATTTTTCTGTTCCTCCCTACCCCTCTATAGGGTGGGACATTGGAAAGGGCAATCCTTTCTCCCTCCTTTTCCTTTTCCTTTAAATGAAAAAATCATATTTTTATTCCATCATCTTAGGACTAAGTGTATACATTTTGAGAGCCCACTAAAATGGATTTCACTTTCCTGTTCTTTTTTGAAAGCCTAAAATCATCACAAAACTACTTCTCTTTTACTCTGTAATTAATTTATATCCGTGGGCAGATTGGACTAATTACATTATCACTGTGACTTTAGCCTAAATATCACCTCTTAAGTTACCCACTACTTTCTGGACCCCGAACCCCTACATTCTCTGTGGAATCAACCATCCTCCTTTATTTGCTTTATGGCACTTTTCATTACCTGAAATTACCTCTTGGTTTATTTGCTTGTATATTGTCTTTTTAGTCAATACGATTTTATTAGTTCATTATGTGACAATAGTGTCATATGAACTGGGATAGGAACATTGAACTGAATGATGTGTGTACTTTTAAGGAGCCAGACCATAATGAATATTGATGTAATAATATCTATCTATATGTATAAATGTCAAAAATGCAAAAGTGTAACAGTAAATAGTGCTATAAAGAAAAGGAAAGCCAGCTGAAAAATTGGAGAGGGAGTGTTACTGTATCTTTTTATGTCAGATATTCAGAGCTTGTTCTCCTGATTAGCTCTGTTTATGCAAAGACTAGAAGAAAGTAATAAGGGGCTGCATATAGGGAAAGTGTTTGAAGCAGAGAGAACTGAAAATGCAAAGGTCCTGAAATGGAGCATGCTGGGTATGTTTAAGGTCAAGTGAGGAACCAGTGTGAGCCAGGAGAGAGTGTTAGTTACATGATGATAGGCAGGCTTTGGAGTCCATGTTATGATCTGAGATTTTACTGTGCATGAACTGGAAGGCTTTAGGATGAGATGTGATGATATCAGACTAAGGTCACTGTGGGTGTCATTTAGTGCAGAGAATATCAGTTGTGAAAAAAAGGACAACCCATGGTGTGCTAGAACTCAGTCACACTGGCTTCCTATAACTCTGCATGACTATTCCTGAACACATGGTCCTGTCACTTGAAATTAACCTTGGTGGAAGTTTCACATCACAGAAATTTGCAAAATATGTAAATTGGAGACCTCTCTTTCTCTCCCCTTCCATCCCTCCCTCTCCCTTCCTGCTTGTCTTTTCTTCTTCCCTTTTCTCTTCCTTCTTCCTCTCTTCCTTCTTGAATTCTTTCTTCCCTGTCTCCTCCCTTTTTTGTTGTTTTCTTTCCCTCCTTCCTTCCTTTTTCTTTTATAACAATATACATATTTATTATTATAAATAAAATTATTGTTAAGCATTTTTTTTTTTACTTTTTATTGTTATTTATGTCTTTTACATTTTGTATTCCCCTTGGGTAGCCTGCCACAAATTCACCCGTGATCCATCTCTATGGTCCCTTGTATTCTTTTCTATTCCATTTTGTGCCCTT